>CAJDSM010141052.1:0-12019 GCA_903981925.1 Ostrea lurida | reverse complement strand
TATATCACACTATATATACATGATAAAAAAATTGAGTTTGTTGGTTTTGTTACATAAAGCACCTTGTTTAATTTTTCTTCTTCATTTCTTTTGTCTCTTTTTTCTTATTGTCTGGTCGTGGCAGTGCCGGGACCTGGTGTCTTATCTTGGTATTTTATTCTTTTACTATATATCTTTGGTATCATGAATGTCTGAATCCAACAACTGAATAATAATTGCACAATTTATCATAAACACAACAACAATTACGGTGTAGAAAGCGAATAACTTACCAATTACTGTTTCACAGAACCCCAGTCAAAACAATTTATCGCAATTGGCCTGATAATATACCCGATTTGCTTCATTCTTGGTATCGCAGCACAGGTGGCTAAAACATGGACGGTTTGAATTTTAAGACTCGAAATTTGTCAAATCAAATAAATTATTTCATAATAATAATGTTCTGCTTTACAAACATCTATATAACACATTTACTCATATCAAATGCTATCTACTCACTTACACGTGAACCTAGCTAATGAAAAAATACTTTTGAAATCGGGCTTAGATTTCGAGCCATGGCTAATGTATCAAAATTTGGGCAACTAACTATCAGAATTGAATCTATTATACAACTAAGCGAATGACAAAATGCGTAAAGTTGACATACTTTGAAAACATGATAGCCTTTATAGTTAGAATGGATACTTCGATTACTCGTTTACTGATCCAAGTAAGAGCTCACGGCGGGGTTACCGTGGATAGGGGCTTATCCTTCCTAGAAACCAGCCCAGGTTTCGAAGTACTAGGACTGAGAGAATGCTTAGGATAGTTTAGGACATACTTAATCATAAGACATGTTTTTCATTGAGTCCTAAGTAAGATTCGTCCTAGATAAATTCCATCTAGGACGTCAAGCAACAGCTTAGAGGTCTTAAGATCTGAACGAAAGTTAAATTACTAATATATAATCCAAAGCATATTGAAGTTTTTGAATGGGGGGCAATTTTCTAAATTAGTGTGACAGCAAAAATAAAAAATAAAAAATAACAATAAAAAGTAATAGTACACTGATAAGTAGCGGGAGGCGAATTCTAAATAATCAAGAAACGGTGGGAGGACTTCTAAAAGTTCATGAACGTTGGGGGGGGGGCAAACTTCTATTGTATGCAAAAAAAAGTTACTTTGACAAAAAAATGGGGCAAAAAAACATACCTTTGCCCCGGCTCCTACGCCTGTTAATCTTTTTGTGCTATGTATGTATTGTTATTCCTCACTAATTTCGGCCACGCGTCCTAACATGGTCGATCGTGACAGATCTCAATGCCTAACACTGTTCCCAAGCTTTTTTAGCTGCTTTACTTGCGATGTTAGAGAGGCTGCTAAACATTACTTGGACTATATTGCTATACTGGGATGTTGTGAGGTAGATCAGGTGGAAGACGGTTGAATATAATTTTGATATTGAATTCAGAGAGCAGGTGGAAGAAATTATTTTGAAAAATAAGGCTTATCCATTACATAATTTGGTCTGTATTTTTACCCAATCTTCTTCGATGAAAAGTTTGAATTTCGTTCATAAGTTTGAAATGTTCCTACTTGAATTTCGTTCATAAGTTTGAAATGTTCCTACCTAAGGAACCACAGTTTCGGAATGTTGCGGGCCATTTTTGAAAGAGTTTTAACCACAATGATGATTGTTAATACGACTTCGAAAAACGGAGGTTTTTTTTATGAAGGTAGGCGTCAGCACCATAAAGAACCCTAACTATCGTGAGCATAGTACATACATGTAGGTAAAAAAAAAAATAGAGGCCAAACACCTTTCGGCTGTTGATGTCTCACTGCCATGAGCGTAGTGTATACATTTTGGTAAAAAAAAATGTAGGTCAAAAACCTTTTAGCTGGTGACGTTCCTGTATGAATGGAATACTTTGAATGGGAGCTAAAGCAACAAATAAACAAACAAAAAATCTATATTATCATGGTACATGATACTTTAAATGCATATAATACGATACTTTTTGGTTGTTTGTTTTTTGTATTTTGGGGGGGGGGGGCTTATTTTCAGAATATTTCACTCATATTGAGATGTCACCATTGCCGGTGAAGGGCTGCAAATCTAGACCTATGCTTAGCACTTACGGCTTTTAGCAGCGAGGGCTCTTTAGTGTGCCACACCTGATGCGACACGAGACCTCTGTTTTTTAAGGTCATATCCGAAGAACCCGTGATTCTCACTTCTACAAGCCGAGCTCTTGGCAAAAGAGCAATCGTTATCTATTTTAACGTCTTAAGTTCGACACGGCCGGGTACAAGTACGGTTCTCGAACGCACGACCTCCCGATCAGGAGGCGAGAGCTCTACCACTGAGCCACCACGACCGGTATATTACGATGCTAGTACTAGTGATGGTGTATATATTTACTCTCCGATATATCTGCATATAACACACGAAATAAATACGATCTTTTTAAAAAAAAAAAAATAAATGGATTGGGAATTTTACAAGGCTGAAGACCACATATGAACTATACATGCAATGCACAATATTCGTTTACCTGATCAAGACAATGGGCTCACTCCAGGTGGTATTGATAGTTCAATAGTTTTTGCTTACCAAACATCAAACTTGGTACACATGTAGCCCATAAAAAGGAAACGATTTTTAATAATTACAGTACGTGGCTATCAGTACTTTCTGTACTTCGATTAATTATTTCTCGATGACAAGGTCAAATAATACAGGTCAAACTACTCTAAACATAAGAAAATATCATTTGCTTGATATACATAGAATCGTTTTTACTGTTACCTCTATAGATAATGTGTATTGGACAAGTAGGACATAAATTGTAAATTTCAGGAATATTGCACATGGTGGTTAGGGCGGAGCAAAGACAGCCAAAACGTTATAATAATTTTCAGACATCTTTACAATCGCATAGCTTTAACAAAAACTAAATGCATAGCCATGTAGAGCAAGAAGACCTCTACCACAATGGTTAATTTCACGAGCCCCGAGGTAGCGGTTCTGACAGTGAGGCCAAAGTTTGGTATATATTGTGTATATGTGTACAATATGTGATTGCTACCATTCATGCTATTAGAATTTAGCTTAGATATGCAGAGCAAGATTTTTGTCAGGATTTGACAAGCAATAGGACTACTGATACGTTTAACTAGGATAAGGCCGGTAGGCCTCTTGTTTAACTTAAAATTAAGGAATACATGTGTAGTGTGCTTTTTTTTGTGCTTTTGGATTTGTGTGCTTCTGGATTTGTGTGCTTCTGGATTAGAGACGCTGTGCATGATACTACCTCTTTTTCCATTTTAATGTACAACTTAATACCATAATCTGATAAATATTGGAACAAACCAGGATAATAAGGGTGCTTCTGGGTTGCAACATAGGCTTTAGGGCACTTTAAAACGTCAAATGGGTTGTTTTAGGGTGTGGTAAATGAGATCGTGTGTGCACTTTATCCCTCTTTCAGATGTGCTTTCAATCATATAATCTCCCCCTGCATTTTAGGTTTCAGAATCGTAAACCCCCATGCACGCGTCTTAGAGTCATATATGTTTGTTGTTGTTGTTGTTTTGGTTTTTTTTGGTTTTTTGTTGTTGGTTTTTTTTTTGCATCGTATCCATTTGAGATTTCGCTGTCCTTCAAAAGTTCCAAACGACCAGTTCATTTGTATTTTCTGCTTTATCACATGTAAGCATGTAACCTTTTCCACTGGCCATGACTTTTTCGTACTGGAATGTACATTTAAAAATATCATATAGTGTTAAAAGGTGAAGTGGGTTTGGAATATTTCAGAATGTTTCTACGTGCAGTAACGCAACTAGTCTGTTGATGTTATTTATTGGCTTTTCATCTTATCGTTAAAAGGTCCATATTTGTACTTTAAACATGCATTTTAAAGACATGTATACATTTATAAATGTCGCAAGGATTCAGACTTGCAGAGTAATCATTGATCAATTTTAATGATGATATTAAGGCAAAGATAACGAACAGTGATAAATCTCGTAATTTCCAAATAGAATACAAAACAAGAGTTGGGCAAATACGGACCCCTGGCCTGGATTTCTCAAACAAAACGCAAGTCAAAACTCAGACTTAAGTCAGAGTTTTTACTCAAATATCTGAGAAAAATCTCAAATTTGAGAAATCTCCTGGATATTCATGTAGGTAGAGAAAAACAAATGAAATAATGGTGTTTCTTAAATTCAACTTCAAATATCAGATCTTTTTCAAGTTTGTTAATGTTAAGATGTACCATGGTATCTATAATATTTTTCATTCTTTATGCCATCGTCGGAAACCCACGGCCAATCTCGCATACACTTATTGGCCTGTCAGTAAGCAAATACGAGACTGGTTGTGTGTTTCCGACGATGTCTTTTTGTAAGACATATACAGGAATTCATGAACTTTTTACACTCGGAATCTGTATACAAAAATGGGGATAATAACCTTTGGCGATACAGTGACATAGCCTTTTTTTTGGACATTTAAGACCAAGTGGATCATACAAAGGTCATGCTAGGATATTCTCTGTAAGGGCCTACCTGTGTTTAATACATCCATGTATATATACCCTTTTCAGATATCTCTTTTAACATACCTTCACTCTTTTCTTTTCATGGATTTAAAACCCTGTGAACAGACAATATCTGATGAAAAGATTACTCATTTTTCTGCAAAAAAGCTTTTTTGCTTTGTCAGAGAATAAGTTTGCTGTGTTTTGCAGTTTGCCTGGGGATTGAAAACTTTACCATTAATACTACCTCGCTTTATTTCTTTTTATCGAATGTACTGCATCTCCCTTGTACTCTTTTGGCGAAGGTCCGTGTTGCCCTACACTCGATTTTGTATGTGTTTTGGGGACTATGATTACGTTTAATACTTTGTTACTTCACCATTTTATATATAGAACGTGCGCGTGTACAGTATTCCTCTTTCCCACATATTCAGTCAGGAGGGTGTAGGTGAATTCCCCTATGTCTTAAGAGTCTGATTAACGTCCTTACTTATAGCCAGACTTGCTTTATCATATCTGCAGATTATAAAACTTATTTTTAGTATGTTTTTATACTCAGATTCAAAACTTTGTTCTTCAACTTGTCATAAAACTTTGACAAAATTATTCTCGTACTCAAATGGAGTACATGCATGCTCAAGATTTGTGCGAATATGCTTCGGAGCTTGCTCAGTGTCGTACTCAAAACAAAAATGGCTGCACATTGACAATCAGTGCGAGTTGGGGTGTGAGTACGGTAAAAGTTAACTTCCAGACCAGGTCGTTTCATGGCCGGTTTTGAGCCCTGCTTGCGTCATGTTCGCGTCAAACCTATGCCGTGAGAATAAATAATGCCTGCTTTTTGTCAACCCCGGGACATTTAGAAGTGAGAGACGCAGATCTTTTGGATGAGACTTTAAAAACTGAGGTCTTGTGGTGTCACGGTAGGCATTGTCTCATGAACGGCAACCCTAAGCAGCATCAATAGGTAAAACAAACTGAGGAACCGGGAAACAAACTTTAAAGGAAAATTACCCCCCCCCCCTGCGGACACGTTATAAAGTGATACCATTGATTACTGCCATGCGCCTAGGAGTCGGCTTAATCTCCCGGTCTGCCTTTTAGAGTGATTATTATTAATTACCCGCGCTCCTTGGAGTCTGTTTAAACCCCTATGCGTCTTATCATATTTTCAACTTTTGATAGACTTCTTTTAAAATTAGCTAGCAAAGGAACTTATTTTGCATTAAATCATTATCTTACATCTCCGCCCAAGACAGAAACGAGGTTCTAGTCTAGGTCACCTAGCCGTTTGTCAATAAAGCCGAGCTCTGCGACAAACGTCTAGGAGCATTCTACGATAAAAATTTACACTCCAAAATGAGGCTTATCCAAATTCTTATAAAGCAGCTGATTGGTTGATTTAAATAACGGTGGCATCCGCAGTCGAGACAAAGATAAACAAATTAAAGCTTTATTCGATTTGAAAATTGAGTTTACGCTGAAACCTTTAAAGAAAGTGTGTTTACCGACGTTGGCAAATAGGTCAGACGTGTTAGCAGCATTATCAACACCTGTGGAAAATCGCCATTCTACCGAAACTGATGTTTGAAAAGTCATGCAGATTTCACGTGATGTCAGCATATCGCCCCGAATCTATTTAAATAAATGAAAACTTACGGAATTATAACGTGTTTATTTGGGATATGGTCACAAATGAAGGTTTGTTGTAATCCGACTGTTTGTTTTCTTTGGTGTCACCATTTAGATTAGAGTTACCGTTCTTTGATAGCGCCTCCTCGTGGTGTAATATTTTTAAATAGAATGCTCCAAGGCGTTTGAGTGGGGAGTCAAACGGCTTGCGTGATCTAGGCTAACAAGGTTCATGTCCCGGCCATGACTGTTCCGCAGTGCAAAAAGGTGATGTGGTATAAATATGCTAACTCATCAAGGTCACGTGATATTCAAGATTTCGAACGCATCGAAGGACTGTAGGAATTGCTTGTTTACCGGGAATTTTCTATTATTTGACCAAACAGCAAGGTAAACCGGCCATTAATACATCAAATACACCTGTGCAACAGAAAAGCGTTTAGAAGGATCTAAGTTTTCAAATATATATTTGTGAATAATGTAATCATAAAGTGGTTTCAGAGGAAATTTTTTTGGTAAATTTGAATTTTTAGCAACATTTAAACATTAACATACATGTATAGGTTTGTAACATTTCATTATACGTTCACAACACTAATGACCCATCGATTACAGGTACTTATTCGTATTTTGTATTTTAAAATTCCTATTTAAAGAAGTGATAAATCAGAAATACAGTTTTAAATTTTGATATTGATGACAATATTCCACGTAACAAAGCAAAATTAGGATAAACATGCTATTTCTGAAATATCACACAATAGAACTTCATTGATAGATATCTAGACTGACGACATATAAACTGCATGATACAAGTAGGGAGAGGTAAAATGAAAAGGTAACGAACATTGATCAATCTCGTGCAAGTCCCCTACAGGACACAAAAAAAACACAATAAAGTAAAAAAACCAAAAAAAGAATAGTTGGACAGACACGGACCCCTGGACACACCAGAGGTGAGATCAGGTGCCTAGGATGAGCACGAATCCCCTATCGACCGGTCACACCCGCCATTAGCCCTATGTTTCGATCACGTAAAGGGAGCAACCCTTAGTCCAAATCAGTGTGTAAAGATCGGTCACAATTATTACAAAACACGTCAGGCAGCATTTTACCTAATGATAGTTTGTACATGTATTTGTAAATTGGATCGTCAGTTATTTACCGACCACGAAATTTGCGAAATGCTGACTTGTAAACGAGATTGCTGAAACCCATGTGGCATCATCCTATTTGTCAGTAGTCTGCCTCTTACATGTTTCATTCATGTTTCATAAAAATAGCCTTTACATGTATATGCTTTAATTGACTGCACATTTTTAATTAATAACCAATTAATACATCAAATTTAAAAAAAAATATTTACAGTATATGTTATACATGTGACCGTATGTTCATGTGGAAAATACATGTACTATTTCTAATTAAGCACTTTCCGCAATGTGATCACTTCTAATGCTTTCATGGAAAATTCAATCTTTAAATGACAGATGTTTATTATTTTTTTCTCTTAGACTGAAAACATCACAACATTAACATTACCCTAGTAATGTATCTCTTAGACTGAAAACTTCACAACATTACCATTACCCAAGTAATGTATTTCGTCGTAATTATTTATAATACATAAACATTCTCGTTGAATAAATTCTATATCTGATGCTTCCTATAATGATTTTCAACCTTCATGTATGAAAACTCACAAATGACAGATTTACTTTACAACCATATTCTACATGGTTTTACGATTCCAGTAATGCATTACATATAAGAAAAGTCTGAGGTAATGCATGACATCATTTGGACGGCGGTATGCATGACTGAACAGGTCCAATCCTATCAGTCGTGCACAATTTGATAATATCAACAAGCGCATGTTGAGTTCCTCTTCTGCTGTTGGGGGAAAGTTATCGAAATGTTGGTTTGAAAATTGTGTTCTCTGTACACAAGAACGGTTAACCGTGCAAGCGTTTCAAACAGGTCCTCAATGTTTTTCTGATTTTCAAAATTAACCTCTGTGTACGACAAACCAAGATGGTCGGCAAAACTAGTGGCCTTTTCTGGGCTGACGACCCTCGCATTTGGCGTCCTACTCGTCCCGACCAATATTTTGATAATCTCTTTTGGATTCGTGGAATTTTCGTCGATGTTGTTGTACCTTAAGAAAGATATACCAAAACTAATTTTTATCATTTGCTTTGGCGCGACATATATGTACTAAGTCTTGCATCATATTTTAACAATAATAATTTTAAAAAAGAATACAATGATGTCTTTAATTATCCTTCTTTTCCTCCATTGGCGAATGGTATGAAAGCATTGTATATTTTTGGAGATTATGATTACGTTTAACACGATGTTGACTTCGCCAGTTTATATTAACAACCTTTGCTGGTGTGTTGTATAAAAGCATTTACTGTTTGTATGAAAGCATTGCATTAGCAGACTTTACTGATTGTTGTATGTTTCACAACCACCACCCCGAATTTTGTTTTTCACTTTTAACGATCAAGATCTACTGACTGATGCATGTGAAAGGTTTCACAAGATAATCCATTTAATAAATTATAAGTTAAGCTCCTTATTGAAAGTTTATTATTTGTTGTGTAAACAAAAGATGAGCTTTGTTATTGTTTACTAAGTTTTCAAAATGTATGGTAATCGATCTAAGTTTATTGTGTACATCGTATATTTAAAAGTATTCTATAGGTTTTGTGAATGTAAACCGTAGGCTTGCTTTAAATTACTAATTCAACATTTCATTGGCTTGTTTGTAAATATACAAAAGTTTACATAACGCAGAAATAAGGCTAAAATATTGCTTTTATCTTTGCATTCAAAAGGTCCAAATTTTGATTGCCAACTTTAAATGATTATATTCTTAATCTTTAAAAATCAACAAAATTATTTTTGTTTCAAAAAAATGTGAAACAGCCCCTTTAAGATAGATATATGACTTACCACTCTCGTACATTTTGAAACGAAGCTAAACTGTTCACATCGAACACGATGATGCAGCAATGGGCGCCTCGGTAGTACGACCCTGTCAGGCTTCGGTACTTCTCCTGACCTAGTGTGCAAAAAAGGGTGCGATGAAAAGGCTACAACAACTAACAGTGATCAATCTCGTATGTTCCAAACACAATACAAAACAAGAGTGTCCAGAAAATGGTGTGATGAAAAGGCTGAAATAACGAACGGTTATCAATTTCGGATGTCCCCAACAGAATACGGGAAAACAATTTGTTAGCAAACACGGACCTCTGGACACACCAGAGTGGGATCAGGTGTCTAGGGGAGTACAGAATCCCCTGATCGACCGGTAACACCCGCCGTTTAAGAGCCCATATGTTTGTACAGGTAAACGGGACTAATCCGTAGTGAAAAATGTCTTAACATATATCTATAGATGGGAAATAGCGGCAGCGATGTCTTCGTTCTCTCGTCCGTTTCTTCGATCGGCGGTTTCTAATTCTATGTTATTTCGTTGTCACATATTAAGCTAAAACTTGCTGAGAAGCCTCTATTTTGGCACTCTAGATTAAGATCATGTTGTAATTTAAATCCATGTGACCTGTCTTGCAGGAGTTTGTACCTTTATTTGATATTTAATGTTACAGTGTATATGGAGAGGTTTTTATTTTGTCCGTCTAACTCCTTCTACAGATTTTAGATAAGGGCCTGTTTACAAAGTGTTTGTATTAATATTGATTTTGTATTAATAATTTATTGATTATGTGAATATAGAACATAGACTGTGTCTATCCTCGAACAACAGCTGTTTTGTTTGACCTCGAACGGATCTGTTGCTCTCATTCCTCGGCTTTGGGCAAAAGATCCGTTCTCGGGTCAAACGTAGCAGATGTTGTCCTCGAACCCAGTCAATAATTGTAAAGAATAGTTCCACTATCTAGTTGGGTCCTTTAGTCAATGGAATTAAACACTAAAAGGTTGCACTACCAACGTAGCAATATTCTATGATGACCCCATGTGATGTATTGTCTCTCCAGTGATTCGATACACAGGAACACAATCTGCGTACGATCAGTTTTTAGCCTGGCTTTAGCCATAGGCTCTTGTCATCGTGATCGCTTGATTTACTAAATAAACAAAAAACCGAACAGTATCCAAAAAGAAACCTCCACAATACAAAATAGTTTTTCTGATATTCAATAATTCAGTGAATCAATATAATTTTTCATTCTGAGAGCTAAAATAAAACAAACAACAACATTTTAAATAGGTTCCGATTACTTACGCATAGATCTAATCACAAGATTGAGGGGGGGGGTTTGTTTTTTTTTTATTTTATTTTTTTTATTTGCACACGTGCTATGCGCATGAATATCGTTGAACTACTGAAGACAAAAATCAAAGTACCGAAAGTATCGAAAAGCGCTACACTTCGATTTTGTCTTTTATATAAATGTCAAGGAACAACACGATAAAATAAAAAGAGTACATGCAATTCTATTTCCTGTAAGAATTTAACAGATATGGAAAGGGGAAAATAGTCTGAACTTCACGTACATTGAATATAACGTTGTATGCTGTTGATAAAAGGAATCTGGAGTTCTGCGCTTTTTTGTTGTTTTGATTCTAATAGTAAGTATAGAATTCAGCAATAAAAAGGTGAAGAACAAAACGAACCAGTAGAGCGATTCATCGTAATCAGAATACAAATAAAAGTTGGGAAAACCGGAGCCCTGGATATCACCAGGTGGGATAAGGTGTGTAGAGAAGTCAAGCCATCCCCTGTCGGACCTGTTACATCTGCCTTGAGGTCATTGTCTCATCAGATATAATGAAGTAATCCGTAGACAAAAGCAGTGTATAGAAGAATGGCTTATAATATTGCTCTGAATACATGCAACTTGTCACTGCCTCGAAAAACATAGCCTCAATGCGCGTATCAAAATTATAAGTTGTGAGAAGACAGACACCAATATGTAGATGATGATTGAGTGTTGCGAACATAAGTATGGGAAGTTGAATGGAACATGCAGAAAAATAATGACCCCTGTTTGTCAATATCACAGTTGAGTTGTTATTTAGAGCCGTCAGAAGGTTAGAATGTTGTATTCAAAGCATCAATAACATTAAAAATATCGTCAAAACATTTTCTATCCAAACAACTTTTATATTTAGACTACAATTTTAGTATGGAACCAATCATAGAGTAGTGGTCAATTTTAACAAAATATTAGTAACATGGAAATGAAATGGTGGTCTTAGTAATGAAGAACGTATGCATATTTGCAACAGAAACGACAGGATCTAAATGAAATGTATCACCCAAATTGATGTGGCCTATACTCCTATTATACTCATCACAGTACAGATTAACAAAGCAAAAAGATGTTTCCGCCGATTATCATGTAAGATGTTTCACAAAACCAGTGGAAGTTTTTTGGTGGTTTTTTTTTAAAATCACATACTGGGCCTGTGGGATATAAAAAAAAAATTTCTGTTATTCAATACTCAAAATCGTACTTTTGTGCCATTCATTTGATTCTTATTGCACATAACATGTTTTGGTTTTGAGTACAACTCAGATCAACTCCCAAATACATTACTAAAACATCTTGACCATGTACTACATTTTGAATATTAGAATGATTCTAATCAAACGTTTCACTGAGTTTGAGCTTGAGTAATGGAAAAACGCGCTCCAAATAAAGCGTTAATAACTTCCAAGCCAATGTAGCGTTCAGTATTTTAATTGAATAAGCTTACAATTTATTTACGATCAGGGGGGGGGAGTGGCCTTATAACTTGCAGTGTTTTGGGGGAATTGTAATTCTGTCCCTTTTAAATTCTGTTGTACAAAATCTGTTTTTTCAAGGATAACTCTT
>CAJDSM010141031.1:0-13558 GCA_903981925.1 Ostrea lurida | reverse complement strand
TTCACGACATCCAGATCAAGATGCTAGAGTGTATTGAATAAGATGAGATACATACACACCATATGCAGGTAATGATGGAATATTGTTACATAATATGGTAAGTTGATGATTGAAAAAGTCACATCGTCCTGTTTGTCATAAAGTTATGTTGTTAGTTTGCCGTTAATGTCAATATTCAATAAATAACCAAGTACGAAGCAGGCATGGAAGACTCTATGGTATCTTTTATTTCTAATTTGCTAGTATGTATCAAATTGATATATGAATTAAACTTATTATTAATAGATAAAACGTCTATATGACGAATTGTCGAATTAAATACCTCCGCTAGAGATATCATCTTCTCATGTTGAAGCTTTGAAATGCTTCAGTATGTAACATAGTTATATTGGCAGGCAACATAAGCTTGTCAACATACAACTCAATTATGTTGAAACGGGGGGAAATGTTATCTAATGTTATGTACACCTAAACACCCACATAGCATTTCAAAAGACGTTCTGACTTGGAAAGAATATGTGCACTATCATCGACATGAATTTTTTGTTGAACACAATGTATTCATACTCAGTGAGCAAAAGGAAATAATTTCACTTTAATAATTCTTTTCCTTGGCATTAGTTAAACTATGTAATGTTTAACAGAGGGAATGGAGTCATCTTTGTAAATTGAAAAGACATTGAGATTGTAATACATCATCACGAACATTTTTATTCACGAAACATGGAACAATATATTTATCATAATAGCCCTGCAATTATCCAAGGAAATTGCACGTCGATGTGGTGACATACCCAGTCTTTTTTTCAACAGCTATTATTTCAAGTTCAGTTCCACTAAAGTTGACGCTAACTAACACCGGTGCCATTCTTCACCAGGTTCTTCGGCTTTGACTTGTATCTCCAATCACACACCGACTAGGTGACACACCCGATGGATCGTCGACAATAGTTATAGGATGCGTTTTTCCGGTTGATTGCAATACAGTTCGTAGCAGAAATATTAACACTGGTCGGCATTACTGGATGGTGGAATCTTTGGGTGTGCATCTTGAAAAGTATCCACCGGTTAGGATGGAGTATTATGACATTTCTCACCATATAGTTCGATACGCATGTTTTGAGAACATCAATCAAAGCAAAATGCAGAGATACGAGCCTGCGCAAGTGCTTTCTTTTGTCTTTTTCTTCTTGTCTTTACCAGCAGAGTAAAGAGGACGTCTGAGACATATGAGAGCGATCCGTAAGCGTGTATTAGCAAGTACTCACTTGAAAAGATTATGCGAATAATGGTATTGGATTGCAGAACACCTAAAGCAGCACAGACCGAGCAGCTGCAAGACTAAGAACAATGATGGTCTTCCGGGTACCAGAAAACCTATGTAATGAAGTTTACCAGAAATGCTAGAGTACCTCAGACAGTCAAAAAGATCAAATAAGGTGACTCGCAAGAATCACCCACAATAACAACTTGTCTGTTAATTGTGATTCCAATGGCTCTAAAACGCGTTCTTGCATTTTTTTAATCCCGTAGACAAGGAGACGATTCAGTAAAGAAAGAAACTTGAAAATGTTGCAGGTCAAATATCAAATTATCTTTCTTGAAATTCATATATTGACCCGTCAATGAACACCGAAATTATGATTTGAGTCCTCGTGAGAAACGTATGAGTGATTGACATAACTGAACCTGTTAAGCTCCTGGCTAAATGTAGACCAGGGAAGAGCGCGTAGATAGACGAGAAGTTGTGGTCTATTGATCGGACAAAATGTTGTGGCTTCTTCTCTCTATTTGTTATCCAAGAATTAATTGGTTGCTCATGTCAACGCCACGTCGGACGGATGTTATATTATTCACGCTTCTAATGAACGTCTTCTTCAAATTAATTCAGGCGATGTGACAGCGCTTTACAGAGTGCGTTATGTTAGCTTTACTTATTTAAACGTTTCTCTTACCTGGTTGTTCTCTTCCGGTCGCCCAAAGAACTTGCGTATGAATCGCCGATCCGGAATTTAGTGTGAGACGCCAGGGTATAGTAGAAAATGACGCTCACCATAAATGCCTACTTTAATACTATCTACCTTGGAAGCAACTTGCCATGGTGTATATGGATGCGTTATGTTTTCCTATTATTTGCTTTCCGAAGAGCTTTTATCCGAGCTTTGTGGTTTGATGAAAAGATCGTAATATCACATCAGCATAGCACTTATAAAGGTATATGATGTTACACTCGTGATCTTGCATCAGTGAAGGATATGAGAATATGGATGATGTACATCATGATTTTATTCATTTGTAGTAAAATCGGTGTATATTACATGTGCTGTACGTTGCCTAATCCATTTACTTGGTATGTATCAATTTGGAATCAACTACCATTACATCACTATGAATCGGATCATAACCCTTCCTTCTATATCGAGACCATGGTTTCTTGCGAGTATCGTACTAACTCCTTAACAATTTCTTACTATTTTTTCCAACAACTGGTACCTTTCGTTATTTGATTGGAACTGACATCCTTATTTACACCCACGCAACTTGGAGTGTTTATTGAGGCACTACTAGAGTCTATTTATGAAACCTTGATATGTCGCAGCATAGTATATCCACCTGGCAAAAATCCGCTCTATAATTATTAATATTACACGCATCGGCTTGTCAATTTCTCAGATGAGGCATCACGAATATACCTATATACTGAAGTGTTGTTACATCTGTTGCATTATCTACATTGAGGACTCCAACTATGCGTCAGGTATATATTATTCACACGACCCTCGAGGAGATCCTATGTCTCTCTTTTGTCTTCGTCCATCCCATCTATTTTGATCTGCAGCCACGCGGTTACCGAGCTCCTTGTTCGTATCGCAGATTAGGCGGGATCCTCGTCTATCAATTAATTGCCACCGCGCTCGCGTTGGTGACGCACTGTCGGATTCCACTCGAGAGACATTCTCAGACGCTCTTTCTTTAGGCCAGCTTATCGTGAACTTGATTCTGATTGCGCGGAGGTATGTGCGCACTAACGGCCGTCACATGTAGACCTCAAAGCTTTGTCACGTCGAGGAATTGAACACTATCAAGTATTTAATCTATTATGTCACGATATCCAGAATAGTTAGTCTATCGTTTATCCTAGAATACTGCCACGAAATCTGTGCTGACAATATGCTCAATCACGGACGACCTTGTCATCTCGAACTTTGCTACCGGAGTTTTATACTTGTGGATTGTTACCCTCGGATACATTCTAGCTCGCGGTGTGCGTGGTGTATGCAATGAGTGATGAAATGAAGCTTGCTGGTCAACTTGACCGGAAATGTTCATGTGAACGCTCGCTAACTTATCACCTCTGGGTCTGTCTGGATCCCTGTCTTCGTTTTAGACAATTCCTGGCTATTGCTTTACGATTCCACTTTGCGTAGAATTGCTCTCTCATGCTTTGTTTACCCCTCTACATTCGTGGTTAGTATGACCTCTGCTCGTGTCCTCATTTTTTTTCTCTAGCGGATCCGCTTTGTAAAGAGCTATTTAGTAACAGGGCGGTTCAGTTCCCCACCGAGTGATATTGGTTACTGTTAATTTGCGACGAATGCAGCGGGTCTTGGATACGATTTGCTAGCTACGCCAATATTGCCCGGACCGGATGATAGCCCTTTGACAGTCGACTTTTATTTGGGCATTGCTGAGTTGCCGTGCGCTTTACTACAAGACCTACTGGTATTTTGGAGATCGGGAGGTCCGTGCTGTATGTCACCCGTGTTTCGGCATCCAAAGAGTGTTGAACCTTTGTACTTGTAATACCTCATAACTATATGCACCTTTGCTTGGGGGGATTAATTGACTGAGGCTTGATGTCAATAGCCACGACAACTAAACAAAAATAAATTATCCCCCAACACCGCTGGTTCAGGAACGTCTTATCAAGTTTTTTCGATTGAGCAGCCAGTAGTCTGCGGTATCCGTTTGCGACAAATTAGGCTTTTTGTCGGCTTTCAAGTGTGAGTTACTCTCGATAACTCGCAGGCAAATGGATCTGTGTCTGGTTGAGGGCGATTCGGAAACACATGACAGGTTGCCGAACATTTACATTCTTTATAAAGGTGTTGAACGTTAGATGCTGGTTAGTTCTCCCTTCCTGAGAAAGATCTTGCGGTAACAAAGACTCGGTCCGAGAATGGTTATTCGCACGAGGCTAGGTCCCTGAGGTGAGAGCTGAATCCTTCGCGTTGCAATTGTTCTCTCATGTGAGGTGGACATCTTTGAGCTTCCTGTCTTGAGTCTTATTATTTGGTCCATCGCAACTATGTTGAAGTGTCATCAAAGCACCAGTCCCTTATTCCACTGCTCGGCTGGCACTCTGTGCGTACTGCTTCTCTGGCCAACTTTCGATCATGTGTTTAAACACGTCAGGTTTCTGTTTGTGAAAAAATTAACGTTATGTAATAGTTGTGGGTATTCACTCGACGAAGGCGGTGCAAGTACCCAGTTTAGGTCACACAGTTTTAACACACGAACGCGTATTGCCCCGCTTCACTATCTGGTTTCTTTTCGCCTGACACCCGGCATCCTTGTTGTTCCCTTCGGGTCTTCCTCCGTACGCTTCCATGCGGGCAACTAATATCACTTATAGAGAGGACTGGTTATAGCACTCAAAACGTTCAAATAGGTAATGTAAGCCAGACCTGACGAAGAGGGGACTTATGAATGAGAGACCGGGTTCAGGTGTAATTTTTGCGCACATGAATATTCCAGCAACACACATGGAGCTCATGTTGCTACAACATATAAAACGATAATTAATACTAAAATAAGTATACCGACTCCGAGACCGTTGTTTAAGTCTATATATCAAGGTAAGTATTCGAGTTGGGCATCTCGCACTGCGCGATGGCTTACCCTGTGCTGATAATTGAGCCTCGCCTCGTAGCCTCATCGGTTTCCATGGTTCCGTGACCCGCATTAGTGTCGTTGACAACTTGTTTTATGTTCCTTCCCATGATTTCCTATTGAGCCACATAGATAGGCAAAGCAGCTTATTCTTATCCAGGTTAGAAAGAGCATATACCTAATTTGAGTGTACACTCATTCTGTGACATGTCTTCCTAGTAAGAGATCCGCAGTGTTCTCGTCTCTTTTAAGAGACAAATCACAATTAGTGTAGAGTTACTCTCTCGTATCTTTCAGCTACACATTAGACATTACCTTTCCCCTTATTGTGGCTTGTGTACAACTGGTTATGTATGTAATATGCTCATGGTGCCCTCCCACTAATTACAATAATCCTTGGGAACGGGTGATGCTGAATGTAATCATTTGACCCACTTGAAAGTAATAGTCCATCTTCTTGATATGTGAACACTAACCTACATAACATTAGACTCCTGTCGACCCGCTCTCCCTCTTTCTTATCTCCTGTCGAGCTGAATTTCCTTCCTCAGTATGTGTTCTCATACCCCTAAATATGTTAGACCTTTCAACAACCTACCATCCTTGTTTACGCATTTCAAAATTGTACTGCGCTGAGGTGATTCTCCATTCCTTCCGATGATACATATGACTACCTGTACATTAGATGCCTATCACTAAGAGATAAAATTTTCCACTATAAGGATCTCAATTCCAATATCACATTATGGGTTAGCATAGATACTTGCTGCACTCTTCCATCTTGCGCATTCGCTAATACTATTGAAGTGGAGAATTTACTCGACTGCCATCATTCTCTGAAGGGAAAATCATAATCAACTTCATCTCTCTCCTTTCATACTTCATCTATAATCATCATCGCAAAAAAAAATACTCCAAACACCGACAAAACCATACTAATCATCTGCCATTGCTCTCATACATCACATCCTAGTCCACCATCTCTAAGTGATCTTACTCACATAGAGGTAGTCTCCAAGTTTAAAAAACCTATTGCCGACTAGATCCTAAAAGATAAATTAGCTATCGTATATATATATATACTGTACAAGACGTTTCTTAATAGAGTAAAGCACCTTAGCGCTCAATGTCCCCACAAGGATTGATGGGTTATATAACTATATTACGGTAATATTTCACAATTATTCGTAGGATTCTTACGCTGTCTCACGGAAAAGGCGGGTTTCGCATGCACACATTTGCAAATTACATAATGTATCTGCCAATGTCTGTACTATTAAATTGTTGAGTAACGCACTGTTTTGCTTGTGGTAGTTATTTTGTCTAGCTGCCGTACTTATTTTCTGTCTATGAACATAGTTTGCTTTATGATCTATTAGTGCTCTAACTAGTCTTTTCGTTTTGTTTCTTAGCGCTGGAATCGATTATTGTTGTCAACATCTATTACTCATGTTTACATTATGTCAATCCTCACATATGCCCTTGTATTTTGCGATCAAGGTAATCGGTCTTGTGGCAGAATCTCGGTACTTGTCTTGTTAGATTTATTAGCTTTAGGCTTATTTATGTATCTATTTTTCTTATCCTTTTTTATTTTGTGTGTGGGTAGTTTTGGGTCACTCTTATGTGGCTAATTTCACTTTTCGCATTCCATCATTGCGTCTTAGGCTCTCTTTGACTTGCGGCCTTATGTAATGTATAACTTTTGTATCTATTAACATCACTTACTGTAGGAAAATTATGTATTCATGATATTGAGTTCATACCTCAAGGGTATGCCCACCGTGGATATTTTTGTTTGCCAGGGTTTGGTATCTCATGATGATGTTTAGGTTGTTGATGGAAAATAATTGAGAATTTCGCGTCAAGTTTATTCGAATTTGTGTGTCTAGAATGTTCTTGAGTAAAACGTGTTCACTGACTCTAGTAATCAAAATGTAAAACTATAGTTCTGTTTGTCGTATAATTTGTTAGGGCCATTTTTTATTTGTTTTCATTGGACCTTAAGCCGTAGTTTGCTTTGGAATGAACATTTGATCTTATAGTTCTTTTTGCATTTCACTTAACTTTGTGCAACGTTGATGCGTTAATGATCCTTGATTTGTGTTTTTTGTCGAAGCGTAGTTGTACAGATTTACGTGGTTATTAGATTTTTAAAAGTCTGAGCGATTATTGTGCATAGTTCATGAGTGAGTTTTTGGTATTATGTTATTCTTTATTATTCTTCTAGTTGTTAGCATTCAATGGTCCTATATAAATGTCATAGTAAATTCTTTCATAACCATCATCTGGTGCCAAGTCGTCAGATACGCATATCTGTTTCAAATTCGATTCTTCTTAAGAGTTTGCCTGCGGTAGGCGAGCGGTGCGACGGTTTTGTTGCGTATTTTTTGTTCTCTGCGCATTGGTTGGAGCAATAAAGCTTGTGGCGAATGTAGGGATGGGTCCGATATACGTCTCAATCCCCGGAATCTCCTCAAAACTTCGCAGTCATTTTCAGATGAGTAATAAACATCGTTGCTTGTTACTTAGCCATATTTTGTGGACGGGCCCTATCGTGTGCTAGTTTCAGTGGTTGCTGGGAATCGGGTGTCATTTAAAAACACCTTAACGGTCTCTCTACTAGCGTTTCGTTGCCCGTATCTTTTATATGAATGATAATTGGTGACTTTAATGTCTAAAATGATAGATTATGGAAACAGGTTTCGAGAGAGATTATTCTCAGGTAGAGTTAGCGTGGACACATTGCGCTACGTTTATCTAAATGTATCGCGTTCGATTCGTTTCAAGGGTTTAGCACCGTTCGCGTGGTCCATTGGACTTCTGCGAGAGAGAGTTGATCGTGCGCCTACACCGGTGGTAGGCTCCGTGCACGTTGGTCTTCCGTTCTGCTTTGCGTGCCTTTGTTTTCTTGTTCTTCGTTTCGCGTTCCCTCGTGCCTTTGTTTTTCGTGTCGTGCGGCTCGGGTCGTGTTGGGGTTGCCTCCTCATCTTTTCTCTTGTTTTGTTCATTGTCAAATGATTCCTGAAGGGTTTAGGTAAAACATTTAGAAATATTTACTTCGACATCCCTGCTGTTATAGGTTTCGTCCTTGTGTTGATGAAGCCACTACTCTACCGCCGGTAATGCATAGACCTATGAACGCCGAGAAATAGGTGGCGGGGGGGAGCGGGCGGGATGATGTGCATCTTTATGCGTTTCGTCAGGCTTCTCGTGAAGCAAACCAGCAATTAGGTCAGTAGTGGGTGAAAATTTTGCTGTCGTGCAAATCCAATGAAAGGCAATCGGTTACATTATTCATTTGTTATTCATATTAATACAAAGAAACCATATTTCCATTGTCCATACAGTTAGTGATTCAATAACTTGTTTTTTGTATTTGATATCGGCAACGATATGGGCGGTTTTTCACGCGTAGAGTTCTGTTTGGCTGCACCTTGTTGAAGTAAGAGCAGTTGTACCTGGGGAATGTCGCGAACATATTTTTTTTCATTAATTCAGTTGATATTATACATCCTTAAATAAAATACATCAAATTTTGGCTGAAATGCTATGAGAATTAAAGAAATTTAAAGGGGGTCATGGGGATTTACCTTAAATATATATCCGTATTTCAAAGCCTAGTAAATTTAGTACGCATGTAATTGTAGACGAAGTAAACAATGTGTTTATATACTGTGGTTGAAGTCAAAGTCCTCATCCAGAACAATACTGTCAGTAATTTCACAAATCCGAGTGTAGGGCAAAACACAGCCACCGTTCCTACAAACACGCAGGAGAATGCTAAGGATTCCTACTGTGCCAAAAGGGGTATGATGAATTATTGTACCGTGAGTGCCTCTGCTGACTACGGTCCGAGCACACCACGGGTTTAGTCAGTGTCGCTGATGAGCTTCGTGAAGGAGCTAATAACACCGTTATGCAAATCTCTAGTTTCAGTAAAGTGACAGAATAAGAGGTTAAAACTTGTACACCGTAGTTCCAACGTTATTCTTGTTGGTTCGGATTCATTGAATTCCTCACGTGTCTGATGCAGCGAGCCGTCCCGCGCCTTGTATTGGAAGGGTCCATTGCGTTGTTAGGCTTTTTAGAAAGCTTCCATAGCTGTCCGAGTGGCGAGGTTTAAGCACCTTTCTTAGTTCAGTTGTTAATTCCTTTGCCACTAGAGTTACAGATTAACTTCAGCTCTCTCAAGAGTCGTAAGATCTGTCCCAGCATCTCAAAACGAATCTGAAGCGATTTTGACATCAAATTATGACGATCGGTGAAATATTCTAATTGACAACTTGAAAATACAATAACGCTGGTAAACTTTTATGAAACATCACGTCCTGGATTTTCGTCTTCTGAGAGTAGTCTAATTTCTGGCAAAGATAAGTAAACATCGGGCCATAAATAACTGCAAATTAATGTGCATTTTTATTGTACCTGTGTGTGTATTACATAGATGATGTATAGTTGAGATTAACATGTCTTTTAAGACCGCGCGTTGTTTTGGGGCATATTTACGTGAGAGATTCGGAGTAGTGGGTGTTAGAATAGAAAGGCATCAATATACTGTGGGTGTTAGGGCCTTTAATATTGTTAGTAGGCTGTTGGATTCGTTAGTTGCATCTCTAAATAGTACTCAGTATGTATCTATTGATAATTCCCTACACAATCTATATAAATACATAAACAATATTATCGTCTGTTTGTTTGAAATATATTTGAAACCTTTTTAGGAGATATACATGCCGTTTGTTTTATCGAGTAATATCACAGGTCAGGCCCTATGTTGTTAATTACATATGTAGAAATCTTGATTATAAAGTTTTTCTTGCTAGATTACTACTTTCCTGCTCTTGATTGTTGTGAGTACTAATTGTTTTGTCTTTAGTATTTCTTATACTCTGATCTCATGTTTCCAAACTTCTGGTTGTTAATCGAATATGTATTCTTCTTGTGTTGTTCTAATTATAGATCCTGGGGTCTGTTGTGTGTTTATCCTTGTCATTGTTTTTGTGGTGCATTTGTTGATCCACCTTAGATTTCTGTGGTGTGTTTTTGTATTTTTCAGTCTACGTTACCTTCCCTGTAACTGCTGACTCTCTGCTGTTGTGGCTAGTCTTTGTTATTTTGTGTTGCGGTGAAACTTTCTCACTGTAGAGGCCGAACCTAGCCTATAATCTCGCGCTTTGTTTTATTGTGTCTTTGCCATACAATTACGTATTGCGCTAGTCCACGCTCCACTTGGGATCTACGAGTTGAGCCTAAAGATTCGTATTTTGGTAAGTCTTTGAAATGCAATAGTTTATCGTAGTATCAAATCTATCTTTACAATATATTTGACTATAAATTGAATGCAAGTGTGAGAGCCTCAGTTTTTTAGTAGTTTCCTTCTTGTTTGTTTGTTCTAGGCTTACTCGATCTATTGCAAGACCGTAAGAATGAGTAATCATGAGTACGCATATTAAACCATCTTGAGTAAACTTACTGGTGCCACAATTATTTGTTTTCTATGTGATGCCATTCTGTATTTAGTCAGTAAAATTACTCAGAGTTCTACCAAATCCTAGGATCTGTTAATCATCAGTGGCGAAATCCATCGATCCAGTCATATACCGGTCCAGTTCCTGATCACTGTTGCTTGGAAATAAATCTGATCAAAAGTTAAGCAGGTATCATACACCTAAAAGTAGCTTAAAGAAACCTGTTCAAAGCATTTCAGAGCTGGAGCAGCAACGACTTAGAATCCGTAATCCCCGGAGATAATCGGCATAGTGTCAATTTACAATTATCCAGAATTTGTTTCAATAACCGATTTCTCTTCTCACTTACCTAAAAAAAATGTAGAAATCACAGATGGTTCGGAACCATCATATTTTCCTAGTAAAGACTAAAAACATTGGTGACCCAAAATTTAAAAAAAAATGGCCTTGAGCTTTAATGAATAAAATTATTACTGTAGATTATCCACTTTTACTCTTCACGGGGGGGACGGCCGAAGGCGATTGACGAAGGGTAAGTATAGTGCGGGAGAGGCGGGGGTAAAAACTATGTCAACTAATATACACCAATAAGGGATGATCTTAGGCGATATTGTCTTTGCTAGATTATTTCACGAAGGAATTATGAGACCTAATTGGCTTGGCCATTTCCAGAATACGGAGCGATTGCAATATTACATCAGCATGATATATTGACACGATTACGCTTAGATTGAGATGGCTATAACAGTATTAATCTAAATTACTTCCTAGCATACCTAAGAATTTTATGATATGAATTAAACTAAAGATCTTTAATATCGAGAAGTCGTGCGATAATAAAATTTATCCACTAAGTAAACATTTTTGGTCATTAATTAATGTAAACTCATGTATCGGTTCATAATAGATTACATGTATAGTATTAGAAAGAAAGGTTTGTATGAGAAACCCAAATACCATCTATTTAAAGACCGCTCAGTAGCTTTCATAAATACTCTTTAAAATGAAAACAGTTCCGTCTTATTCACACCAGTATAATTGACATACCTAAGTCATGTTATGACGACCCTCATGATCTTTCGAATTTTTCATGGCTTCACCTAAGACACGTTGGTGTCGCGTTGCTTTTTTTCTCTACTCGCCGTGGGCATTCCTCGGGATCAAACCCTTTTGGTCAAAAGCTACCCACCTTCTGCCATCTGATCCTCTCTTTCATCCTCCACCTCTCTGGCCCACGATGGTGGGAGGTTTCCTCGCAGATTGTCCGCTTTACAGTTCGGCCAGTAGTTCCTTTTTATCAAACCTAAAATACTTACCATTGCAGAATGCCTGACCCCCCCCACCACTACTCCTGAACCGAATCTCTTATATGTATCAGCTTGACTAATCGTACCGGCGTGTTTCTGTATCCAATCTTTTACAGGGTGATATACAAAATTTCCCCAAAGGAACACTGCACAATGAGCCTATTATTATCTAAATCACTGTATGTATCACTATGAAGTTACAGAAGAATGCCACAGGATTATCGACCATCATCGTTCAAAAAGCACTTAGTTTTTCCGCTATCTACGTCACTGGCTTCAAACTTCATATTAGAGTTACAGCTTGGACAAAGCCTCTCAGGTCAAGAATTTGAAGTGGTCCAAACTTTACCTTGTCAGCTTGCAGCAAAGTGTTGAGGTCCCCACTGGGATCTAACCCTGCTATATGCGCGTGTGGTGGTATCCTCATTCGAGAGAGGTTTGATGGGACTCGATACAGAGCAGCGCGTGAGAGCCACTTTAGGTAGTGAGGTGATCGGGTCTTTAAAGGCCCAGCGGAGACCTAGCCACTCTCTAACAGCTAGATAGAGTATTTTGGAGCCCACATGCCCCGGGATCGCTCTGAGCTTACGTCGAAGTGGCTCCATTGCGTAACGTTAAAGTCCAAGACGATGTTGCTAGCGATGAGATTTATGAGGCTCCCCTGCGCCTAGGCATCCAAGCAGCCATAGCCTTGTCTTTGTGATTGGCTATACGTAGTAGTGTGTCCTGTGGAACTTCCGGCACGCAGAGGTCCCTTATAATGTGGTTTGAAGGTCCTTGGAAGAATCTTGGTTCATAACACTTTGTTTGATGCCGCCTACACTGGGCTTTCCTGTGGAGCCCTGAAAGACTTTCTGCACCTGAGGACTAGACCGGTATAGTAAGTAGTGTCCTCTCCCGTGGTACTCCTAGTCAGAACTAGCCTTACGTTTAGTTGGTCTCGGACATAGACCTGGCTCATTGGCGGTGTGACCGGCACATGCCAACGCTCCAGAATTGAGGCTTCTTTACGTTGTCTGTGGTCCCATTGCGCACCTCCAGGACTGGTCTATCGCTGTCGTGGGTCCTGAATGACTTTTCCACGACCTTAGCGTCGTGAGGCTCGTTACGGAACTGTGGGTTTGCCTACTGCAAGAACTCACTCGACCAGCAGCCTTGGTCATCTTAAATGTGGTTTCGTGTGTTTGGGATCTATACTTACGGTTTTACCACGATCTAACTTCGGCCTATTTATATTGGCCAGACATAAGTACACAGTGACCTTCTCCAGCTCGAGCCATGTGATTCCATCCAGAAGATAAGATACGCAGCAGACCTGGCCGTTTCATTTGAATGATGTGAAGGTAACTTTCTCGAAGGAAGTTGCCGAGCAGAAAGCTGGCACTATAACCAGTGTGTTGTCCCCATGTTTTCCTAGAAGCTAAACTAACGCTAGACTAGAAGCAACACCTCTAGTGACCTTTTAGCGTATGAGGAAGCTGGCCTACAGACGAGCTGTTTACTAACCTCCGCAATTGTACGACTTGTGCACTAGATATTCTCAAAATGACTATGTGAGAGGTTCCTGGGAACTCCTTCTTTATCGGCCAGAAGCAGTCATAAAAGATCGATATGATGATGTTTACTGCTGGGGTATTTAACTTCTTTGGTATTGTAAAAAATCATACCCGGCTAGCCACGAGAATCATTTAGAAGCCTGTTAGAATGTGGTACTTTAGGGGGGCCGATATATGGATGTGTCTAACATGCAGGTAACAAGACACCTTACTTCGCCTGCGGCTATTCAGCTTCCGTTTCTATACAATAACTCTACCTCTCGATGCCCAACTCATGTACACTATTTTGACCAGTGAAATTACAGTAAGTTTCCATGTTCCATACTTCTGA
>CAJDSM010141019.1:379-11589 GCA_903981925.1 Ostrea lurida | reverse complement strand
TAGTCTTTAACGGTCGTTCCTTTTCTATACATAACTACATGAACAATATGATTTTTTATACACTGTGTCTCTGTAATATTCTGTACGTTATTTGAGGACGCATAGTTGATATAACAATTATAGCAAAAATCGCTTCTATAGCTATTTTGAATTAAGCTATGAGATGCCCAGAGATTCCGCGACTTTGTCGCAAGCGGTCCTTACACTCTTGGAGCGCTAAACACGTGATATCAAACATCCATAAAAGATGGACAACTCTTTTGGTCTCATATACCAAGAATTTAGATTCAAATTGCATACGTCCTAATGGTGAACGCGGTATGTGACAGAGGACATAGAATCCCAGTATTAGTTCCTAAAGCCTAAAGTCATCCAAATATTGAATCATAGATTTAAAATCATATTCAAAACAGACTACGATGGCAGATAATCGCTCTCCCAATTTCCTGACAGTTATGTAGGCAGTCATAGAACTTTTCGCTACTTTCTTGCATACCGATAGTCACTTCACCACTTCGTAAATAGATACTTGCTAAGCAGACGATATAGATGACTTACTTAATAGCGTTAATAGATTCATGTTAAAAAGACTTCATCAACAAGGAGGATGGCGCCATCACCTAAAAATATGGTAATTCACTGCATTTATAAACTGGATAAAGTAATCCTGATCCAAGAAAATGTTCCTTATGACAATACATAATTAGTCATCTAACCTATGTCGTGTAATTGACCGGCGAAATAAGCTTACGTCAGAAAACGGCTTGTTGCCGATTCTTAATACTTGGGCGTATATTGAGTAACTGATGTATAATATTATTTCGCATTGTAAAAACTTATAAATTCTCACCTGAGCAAATGAAAAGAATACCAGAATGCAAACAAAGAGTCATCCAAAATATTGCACAATAACTAGAGCACATTGAATAAACACTGCATTAAGTGTGAACTTTATTAATCATGTCCTGCCTGCCGATTGTGAAAATTAACGCACTTTAGTTTTTGTTGGTAAATTTTTAAAACACCATCTTGCAATATAAGTTTATTATCAAAACGAGTTTATTTAAGATCCGTTTGCAGAGTTGAGAGAAGACAATGTCATACCGCATACATTAGACAAGAAAACAATTCAGCAATCAGCTTAGTAGAGGAAGGTTGTATTAATTAACCTAACCATCCAGGATCAAGAGATCGGGCTGTGTGGTGGAGCATGTGAAGGGGAGAGATTACGTTTTTTGATGTTGAGATGATTTGAGGACCCAATATTGTAGCATCAATGTGAGATATTTAAAATGTGTAAAACTTATTGAACAAATATTTTGAATTGTTTTCTGGTACTTCTGAGAATTTTCCACTCCAAAGACTTACTCTGCTTACTGCCAAGTTCCATAACGTATGTAATTATTTTGGTGAAAACTCTTGGTGGAAAAAGCGTGGGTTTGTTTTCGCGAATGAGGAATATTTGTTTGTTTATCAAATTAATCTGATATTGATGATCTTGTTGGACTTCTTATACCTAGCAGTCTGTTATATCATTGATTCTCAAATTGATTGGGATATTAGATAATGTTTGTAATAGAATAAAGATTCCTTAAACTGGGTATAATACCAAGGCATTGTATTATTTCATAATTTTTTTTTAAAGTAAAATGAGTAGGGATACATAGTAAGGAATACGATGGAATGTTGGATTTACTCTATCCAAAATTAAAGGTATGAGAATCTCCACGCAGAAAGGAAAACAAGGCTAAAGGCTGGTCTAGGTAATCACAAACGCGCGAGTTGCATCATCTCGAGTTTGAGATTCCTTTTCTCTTTCTTACTCATTCATCTATTAGTTGAACACACTGTGCGTGAAATTAACTCTAACCTAGTTTGACACACTAATTAAAATCACCACACATTACTGAATTATAGCACTGACGTTAACTCTGCCATACACATACAATCACAAATCCAGCTCAACTTGTGACGTGTATAGGTATTATGTAAACCTAACCAGGGCCACTACATTTGGAGGACATCCTGCTCTATGTATTGAGATAGAGAATGGCTCCTTGTATGTGTTTGAATCACGCATGCAAACAAAAATTATTCTGTTTCTACAAGGGAAGTAAAATATCATGTCTACATAAACAAAATTGTGAAATTACAAGAAATGATTATAGTTACTCTTTGTTAAATAGGATATCCTATATAAGAGTTCAATTCCCTAACAGTAACTTGCTGTATCTTATTTAACTTCTAGTATTATTATCTACAGTTTGTACTATGCTTTATGGAACTTGAACCATTTCCTTGGGGGGATCGCAAAGCTCACGTAGTCCGAATACTCCTCTCTTGGACCATTTGGAACAATAACAGGTGGAATATACCATCAAAGATACAAGCACTAATCACAATCTTTGAGCAACCACAGCTTATGTAAAGGTAGGCAGTAGTTGGTTAATTTACCACTAGAAGAGGTAATCAGTTAAGGAAATGGCGCTGATTATATGTTAGGAAGGCGCAAATTGGTTATCCTTTGTATTGAAAACGATATACGGTGGCATACATATGTCTAAAGGTACGAAATAACTTAAGCTTATATAACAAAGATTTATAATATGGTGCTTAGAATCTAAAATTTTGTATTCGAGTTGTGATCTAGTCGGGACCGAGTATATTTGATGAAAGGACAAAGAGCTGCCCCTGTTTATTCCCATACTGCCATACTCCGGTTATTCTTGGGTGACTTTATCTTGACCATAAGCATATTGCTTCCAAATGAGGCTATAACACACACATACTTTTCTTTTTCCAACAATTCAGAATGTGGTATCTTGCCCTACTATTACTAAACTATCTTGTACTTTTGTTGGATCAATTGATATTCTTATAATCACTTTTATAGTGGTATTCTACAATACTTATTATTATGGAAAACTGATTGACGGATACCCAGTTTAGCGATAAAATGGTTGTGAGATTATTTTTTATTAATATAAAATGGCAATTGGAGCATTAAATCTTATACCATTGATAATGGCGAATTATATCTTCTTTCATTTATGTTATATGATGGAGGTTTTCGGCAGGGTATATGGGACACAATTCCCTGTCATAAGTTTACGAACTATAACTAGTAAATGTTCTCACCAACCGGATCTTTACTCTCTCATCTGCGAAAATATTGACAGGCTGTCAAGAAGCAACTTCAGAGTATGTGAGAACCTACATATGCCAGAAGTGTGTAAATCAAATGTGGATTCTAAAAAATACGAATCTTAACTTCCAGTGAATTTGATAATCCCAGAAACCTTTCACATATCAACAACATCAAACAAATGATTTTTCACACTTTACACGACCATTCCTGCACGATAGCTTTGTAACCTTATAGACAGTGCTTTTTTTAACAAAAAAGGAAATAGGAATATTCTTATTCTAGTGATCAGCCATTCAAAAATTATTTTGGTTAAACTCACTCCGATTCTACACCACAAGTACTCTGAAGTTGATATTAAAAGCAATGTTGGAGTTCCTCAGTGACAATTATCTTCTGTAGTTTTTTGGCATCAGGTTTTTCCAACAGTCTGTTGGAATGTCCAATGGACACGAAATTGTGCTCCTTTATTAGTATAAATCATATACGGTAACCATTTTTTATGCACCAGATGCGCATTTCGACAAATTATGTTCTCTCTCAAGTATTATTTAGCTGACCTATTTTTTATATTTTTATTAGGCAGACTTCATATTGTCAAAAGCTATTCTACATGAAAAGAAGAAATCTCTAGCGGTGGCTTATTTTATCAACATTTTCATAATACATTGTATAGTTGACGATGTATTTTGTTTATCTCATCAAATAATAATGATTAATATCTATTTCATAATGTCGAATTCAATAAATATCGACAACGAACTAGAATAAATACAAGACACCACAAAGTTTCTATGTCTGGCTTCGTGCTTGGATACTTTAAGTTGAAGACTTTGACATTAACGGCAAACTAACTATCAAACTTTATGACAAACGGGACGATTTCAGCTTCCATCGTCAACTTCCCATATTATATGTACAATATTCCATCATCTACCTGGCATATGGTGTGTAATGTCTCTTCACACTTATTCGATACACAAGAGCTTGTTTCTGCGTATGATCAGTATTTTGAATCGAGGCCAGCTACTTACAGACAAGTTTGTTGCAGCCGGGGTTTTCTAAAAACAAGTCAAAAGCGTTAAAGGCAGCATTTTTTCGCATCACAATTATATGGTCGATATATAGAACCAATTGTAGTATTACACATGCATATCTTGGACTGATCATATATGCGCTAGCATGTGAAAGCAATTATTGTTTTTCATAGAATATTCCCTTAGCACTTCTTATTCACACACTGATTAGACCTATCGGATTTGTTCCGTTTACCTGACTCAAGACTGTGGGCACGCGGGTGTGATCCAGTCAACAATGGGATGCTTACTCCTCCCTGCAAGCAACTGATCCCACCCTCTGGTGTTGTCCAGGGGTTCCGTGTTTGCCCAACATCTTGTTTTTTTTGTATTCTATTCTGGGACTTGCAAAGATTGATTACACTGTCGTTTTTTGCCTTTACATTCTCCGAGCCGCTAGGCCGAGGAATATATACGTTTGGACAGGGAATGTAGTCCATATACCCTTCAAGAATCCCATATAACGAAATATGTACTACTGCAGAGCGATCAATGTGAAAATCGAACAATCCGAAAAAGAGAGGGAAGGGTCAGAACCCTGGTGAAGAGAAAAAGTTGAGTGATGAAAATCTGAATTTATTACAACATTTATTCAGTATTTCAACTAATACCTATATACAAAAAGGCGAAGGTAACATTGTGTCAAACTTAATCATAATCCAAAAAACATATACAAAATCGAGTGTAGGGCAACACGGACCTCCGACAAAAGCGAAGGTAGGATCAGGTGCCATGGAGGAGTAAGCATCCTCTGCTGACCGGTCACACCCGCCGTGATCCCTTAGTCGAAACAAAGTAGACGGGATTACCCGCAGTCAAATCCAGCAGGAAAATGACAGTCTAAAATGACATATCTATTTCTTAAATTTCAATATTGCATTTGAAAAATATGAAATCTAGACATGTTGTGTTTATATTAACCTAAAACCTTGAACGTTACAACCGCATTCGACTATGACGTAACAAACGGTAAACATGTTTACAAATACGTAATCATATTATTGTTATTACGTCACGAACGGAGTTTTGAGGATAATTATTTCTTAAAGTAAGTAAATGTAAACAAATGTTTTTTTTAAAATACTCTAACTATAAGGCGGCAAAAAAGTAACGATTTATTTACGAAGCGGTTTATTATGGAAGCCATTTTGTATCTCATCTATTCTTGACAGGGTACATGATCTCATGTACCCGGCTTGTCGTCCAATCAAATGCCTGCATTGTTCTCTGCAGTAGTACATTGTATTTTATTAAACTATTTTCAAAACAAACCCTCTTTATAAAACGGAAAAAATAAAGAACAGTGATCCATGTAAAGGCAAAGACACCGAACAATAATCAATCTTATAAGTCCCAAATAGAATACAAAAACAAGGGTTGGGCAAACACGGACCCCTGGGCACACCAGAGGTGGGATCAGGTGCCTAGGAGGAGTAAGCATCCCCTGTTGACCGGTCACACCCGCCGTTAGCCCATTGTCTTGATCAGGTCAACGGAGTAATCCGTAGTCAAATCAAAGACCATATTGGCAAATTAAATCGTTATGAAAAGCATAGAATTTACGAAGTGTTGCCTTTAAACGTGACTGTTGAATTCCCTGTATCAACAAATTGTTTGTAAGTAGCCTGCCTCGATTAAAAAACTGATCATACTCAGAACAAGCTCTTGCATATCGAATAAGTTGAGAGACATACACAGTGACATCATATGCAGGTGAATAACGGTAGGGCCCAGGTCACTCAGGTGAGCGATGAGGCCCATGGACCTCTTGTTGATTCTGCTTTGTAAACAGACAGAAACATATATATTTATACAGTACATAGTAACTGTATTAAGACAAAAATATGCAACGAATTATATTTTTAGCAAAGGTGATCTACCTAAATCATTGCTATAATACTCTTTGTCTTGACAATTTTCTTCACAATTTAAAAAAAACCACAACAACAAAACTTTAGTCTGTACTAAATCTTACATTTTTACAGTTGTGAAGTGTGCTATACCAAACTTTGTTGTGAACGACAACAGCTTAAGTGTCACTGAAAACAAAAATGATTACGAATTCAAAGATACGATCCATTTCACCTGTAATGGTGGAAAAACCTTAAAGGGCCAACAGAAGTCTGTGTGTGGTCAAAACCGTACGTTTGTAGTGACCATTCCTCCGTCATGTGAAGGTTAGAGGAGTTACAATACTAGCATTGATACTTTATATATGTATCTTTTAGTTACATTTATATTATGAATTAAGGTACATGTGTGGCTTTATGTAACTGGTGTGTTTTACAATTTGCATCAAGCTTCACCAAACCCGTCGTCTCAAACAGCTTTAATAGCCGGTGTTTCTGTTGGGGTCATCGCCATTCTTGTTCTTGCTGTTGTTGTCGTGGTTCTTGTCAGGTAATACATAAAATCGAATAAATCTTAAACACGGGTATTGTTAAATAATTGCAAACTGAATGTATTTCAAGTGTTAATGCATCGTAGTAGGTTTTATATCACTGAGTTTTTGTTCCTTCTGATAAGATTCTGGATGTACTCTGGAATCATTATAATTCGTGGGGGCCAATGTTCGTGGATAACCAAAGTTGTGCTGGTTTGTGGGGACGTAAATTCGTGGGTTATTGATAAATAATATGAACGGCATAATATTTATAAAGATTAAAAGGAAAATAAAACATGTTCATGGTTAAGGATGACCCACGAAATCCACGAACATTGATCCCCACGAACAATGATTCCACAGTATCTGTTTCTTACCTCTACAACGACTAATTCGATTCTGGGGGATATGGTGGTCACCCAGTCAAACACGTTGGTACATGTGACCTCCGAGTACTACAGTATCTCCCCATGCTGCTGACCCCTCTCCATTGCCAATATCAGAACAGGAAGACCTTAATTTGTTTATTGATTTCATGTTTTAAATTATGAGCAGAAGGAGGAAGCGATCGAATAAAAAGGCCAGTTCTCGTACGGAAAGTCATTCATTGAACAATATCAACAACCAATATGCCGAGGTAACGGCAAAACCACAAAGAAATATTCCACCTATGAATCGGCAAAGTAGGTTCATTTTTCAGACTGACAGGTACTGTAGAATTTGATTGATAGTGTGTATTGTGCAGAAAACTGAAAATTATAAATTAATATATTATATCCATGAAATAAACATGCATCTACATGTACAATGTATATGAAGTCACATCCATTTTCAGATACACCTTTGAGAATTCTCAATCAATTCCTCGTTGCATTAGAATTTTCAATTTCTTGTTGTTGATGCACATGGGATAATGTAAATGATATATTTTGTAAAATACAAGGATGAGGTAGCAATTAGGTATACATGTATATCATTATCTTTCTAATATTTATGGAGACTGTCATTGTTAATTTGATAATCAAATCACGCCGAAGAATAGAGAATTAATATTGTCATTTATCTTTATTACAAGTAAACGAAATGGACATTTAATTTAAAAAAAAATGTCAGTTTGAAAAATATCATTAAACTTCCAAACTCAAGTTATATAACCATTTCCCAACGACACCAGATACATATTAGTGTACAAAGCAGATATAAGGTCAAACAGAAGAATAGTACAAAGTGGATATGTATTTTTAGGCTTAGTTCTTATACGATGATAATATGAAATGTGTCTAATCCCTTTGCTATGAAAACGGGCCATTGATTTTGTTGACCAAAACTTTTTGTTGTATATAGTTCACTTTTTTGATCTCCTGTCTTTCAGGGAGTAGATTTTCTATATATGTTTTGTATATATGCTACTCTTTATTTCATTTATCTAATTAATAAATGATCATTTTTATATTTTATGTGAGTTATGTTTATTTCTGGGCAGGCTGACATAAATCATATAGATATATAATTCCTTTCAAGGATTAGTCATTTTATTGTTTTAATACGTCATTTACAATGCGTTGTAGATTTGTATTTGATCAAACCATGGTCCCTGAATCTTGAATGGGTCAAAAAAGGACTAGATCTAGATATTGCACATACACATCTCATTTATCGCATTATGCAAATAATAGCATTATGAACAGTAAAATACATACTTTTCGAACAGATAATGTTGACGAGACTCCCGCGTTTTACGCCAATGGAAACGATTTAGAGAGGGTCAGAGCAGCAGGTCAAGACGAGTACTATGATTTCACATCAGCTCTGAAGTCATCGTCTACATCTGTTAAAGTAGCAGATTTCAAAGACTTTCTTGAGAGCAAACGAAGAGATAAAGAATACTTCAGTGACCAGTTTAAGGTACTAGAAGGGATTTTTAACCCGATTCTTATTTCAGGGTGTCTACAATATATGTTGCATGCTATCCTTTTTAAAGTAATTTTGTTTTTATTATACTCCCGCTCCGAAGGAATTGTGGTATACTGTTTTACTCCTGTCCATCCGTCCAAATCATTTTCCCAGCAAGTACATAGTACAGCCACTTGCTACATGTATTTGGTGTTTCTACATTTTGAGGTCCCATATTGTGCTTACCGAATTCAGACATTGCACTTGTCAATTTCCTGCTAAGTGACTTAGTCAATATGTTTGCGTCTTAACGCAAAATTGAAATTTTCGTTGCACTTTTACAAAATTCAGACCTTTCGCATGTCAACTTCCTGTTAATTGACTTAATCAATACTTTCGAGTGTTGATGTGAAATTTTATAGTCTTGGTGAAATACATATTTTGTTGCACTTTGCAACTGCCTTTCACATCCACTTGATACCAAACTTATCAAAGAATGAACAAATTCTCTAGGTAGCATTTTATATACGTTATAATGAGGTATCTTCAGTGAGCAGTAGCTCACAGAATCATTATTTATTATCATACGACATATATGTCGTATTTTCAATGACTTTTTTTTTGGGGGGGGGGGGGTGCGTTCATTATACGTATTCTATCATTTTATACTAACCTATCTTTAAAAGCCCCGTAGGGACTCGGGTTATAATAGGTCTTAAATATCCCTTGCTTGCTGTAAGAGGCAACTAAATGGGGCGGTCCTTCGGATAAGACGCATGAGCCAAGGTTCCTTGTCACAGCAGGTGTGGCGCCGGTAAAGAAAGTTTAAAGGCCACCGGCCTAAATTTGCAGCCATTCACCGAAAATGGTGATATCTCCAGATGAGTGAAATATTTTCAAGAGGAATGTAAAACAATATACTATCAATCAATCAACACACCGCCTCATAACCAAAATACTTTAAGGTACTATATCCAAAATGCTTTTAGGTATATCGCTACATCAAGATATACTTTCATGCATAATGTCACAAGAGGGTGTTTCAAATGTTTTGCGAATTTGTTTGAGACATAATTTGTCGAAATGCGCATCTGGTGCATTAAAATTGGTACCGTATATGATTTATATTTGAATCGATCGATTTGCTTACAAATTTTCGTATGCCAGTGGATAAGGTTTCGAGTTACGAACTCGCAGAGTCCACCAATGTCTTTTGTTTATATCTATTTTAATATTTTTTGAAAATCAATCCCTTTCTTCAAATTACATACATTTGCCTTTTAATTACATATTGAATCATTTTGTACTGACTGGATAGACTCTTTCAAGGTGTAGTGAACAACATAAATTCTCGATTTATTTATTACTGATTGTTTTATGATTACAGAAATTTTACACTGGTCTCCAGTTTCCCACAACAGCTGCTCAAGCACCAGGAAACAGGTCAAAGAACAAATATAAGAACATATACCCATGTACGTTCTCTACACAATTGGTTGATTAATTAGCTGAAATGTTTCTCGTAATGATTTTGCTGAAAAAGGTGTCTGCACGGTTAAAATTGCAATTTGTTGTACAATAAAGCTCAGGTGGAACTTAATTTGCCCATTAGCCACTGTGGGCCATTTTAGAGTGGGCATTTAAATGTCCAATGACCACAGTGGGTTATGTATAGTACTATATAACACACAGGTAAATGTCCACTCCAGAATGCCCACTGTGATTTAAAGTGGCCGGCCCATAGACGAAAGTGGGTATTCAAAGATCCACCTGAACTGTACTACATACAATATATGTACTCTGTATAATGATAATCATTGTTATTTAGATGATGAAACACGAGTAATATTAAAAGCAGAGACTGGACATTCCAATTCGGACTTCATTAATGCGTCATTTGTACATGTAAGTCTCTCCTTCTCTTTTATATAATGATGCATTTCCAGCATCGTTCCTAGATATAGTTCAACCAAACCTAGTCTTTCCGAACTTTAGCATGTTGTTTACAAGTTGGGATAGTGTGGAAATATTTTATACACCCTTTTTATACGAGATGTATTATGGTACAGAGATCACCCGTAGTCAAAAACATGTCAGACAGCATTCGACAGCCTTTTTGGTAAACTAGTTTGTTATAACAACCATAAAATTTGGAAGATGCTGATTGTAAACGTCATTGTTGAAACCCCAGCAATATCAATGTGTTTGTCAATCGCCTTTAAACTGATGATATACAGAACAAGTTTTTGCGTTTTGAATCTTTTGAGAAATAAATAGCACATAGTTGTGATAAAAGAGATCGTTCAAACCTCTGTAACAATAACGTGTTTGTCAGTAGCCAATTGAAACTGATGTGTTATAGCGTATAATGCAAGAATGTAATTAATCGGTGTTGGTCTTAGGGATATGAATAAAGTCTAGTATTTTAGATTTTTCGTATACATCATTCTTCTTTTTTCAATTCTGTTATAGGGATATGGACATGTGAAGTCTTATATTGCTGCACAAGGTATGATTTATCATTAATCAAATACCCACTTTGTGTACATCTTCTTAATCTATGCTCACAAGCAAGGGAAATGTTCGAATTAACTTTCCAGACCTAAGTCAATTAATTTAACACATAAAGCATACATTTTAAGGTAACATGGAACTACTGTTTCAATATCAAACTCCTTATCAATATCATTTGTCGCACGGTTCCGCTGTTCTG
>CAJDSM010141010.1:0-10355 GCA_903981925.1 Ostrea lurida | reverse complement strand
AACAATGCTGGCAAGACCTAGCTTGTTTTACACTGACAAACAAAAAGGTTATATATATACAGGTATATAATATATATATATATATTATATATACAGATAGATAGATTACTATAGATAGATAGATTACATGTAGGATTATTAAAACCGTACTTCCATCCCATTGTCAATTCCTAATCATGGTGTCTTGACTTAATGACAATTAACAGTTCTGAATTCTCCCATTTGCGTGATAGGCAACTTCAAAACGAAAAAAGTCCCACAGCTGTCATAGTAAATAAAACTGTTGAATTGACACTAACTTTCCAGCAGTAGACTGTAATCAAACATGTAGTAACTCTCTGTGACAGGAGCATTTGTTGTTAATACAGGAGGCGTTGTTTGCCACACACTGCATAGAATGGCTGCCGTAGTTCTCCTAGTGTGTGAGGCTGTAAATAAATATAGCAAGGTAAAGCAGAAGAAAACTAGATCGTGTTCGTGCGACAACGAATGCCCCCCCCCCCCCCCCCTCCCCCCCCCCCTCTACAGTGAAGTCTAATGCAAGGAAATATTCGTAAAGGTTTGAAATTTGAAAGTTTATCAAATTGCATGACTCGTGACATATCTCATATACAAATTTGAGTTGATAAGTGCAACCGTTGCAGAGTAATGATAGGAAACGAAAAATTCCTGATTTTTTTTCTAAGTTTCAAGAGGCATAAAACCCTTGTCAAAAATCTATCGACCCATGACAATTCGAAAACCGTTGACCTGCATTATTCTGTCGAACGTATCCATAATAACCAATTTTTGAGTTGAATTGGTTGAACCGGTTGCAGAGATAGAACGGAAACAAATGATGACTGGATGACGAACTGACGGAACAAGGTAAAACTATATCCCCCGCCATAATGCGGGGGCATAAAAAAGAATCAAATACACGTGTATCTATTGAAATAAGTTTGTACCCAGATATTCTTTTCAGCAAAAACGATACAAGTGACACACCTGCAGGAACCTATTCCTTTAAACCACAGAGTTAATTTTAGGGCCATGTCTGGTTAATATTGGACATGCAATTCTGGACTTAAGAACTGAGATACCATTTGTACTTCGTATGTGGATTTGAAAATGCAATCTCTGTTTCCAGTCAAGCGATCCACAATCTCTAGGGAAAGAGTTGCATCGCATTCATTGGTTCAGGTAATTAGACCATTACCTCCTGTATTCATTGTTCATGATTGCAATAATTTCCAAAGCTCGAATATTGCAACCAACCTCAGCAGCATAGAACAACCCTGCAAAGGTCCCCTCCTTCCCCAGGTTAGGTATTAAAGCATCACATCACATCAAAAGATATGTAAATTATTGAATAGATTGGATTTGAATTGCAATTCAAATCCAATATTTTTGCGAAAAAATGACTAGCATAGACATACGATCTTCAATGCTCTTCTTTCTGTTGATAAATCCTCTGAAAATCGCGCTTGACAGTCTTCTTGATGTTCTGATATATAAGAAATAACGATGTTTTCCTTTGAGTTGATGGTGAATCTTGGACACTAGTACAAATCGACCAAGAGGACGGGGATTCAGTATCTGGAACCATCAAATATCTTGGAAAAGAGCGAGGTAGAATTACAGTGCCAGAGTGGTAGTACGCTGATGAAATGCAGAATGACTTTTGTTTAAAGAAAATTCAAAGAAAATTTGAAGCCACCGAGAATTTCACATAACTACTTGAATTCATTACAGTCATTTCAATACCTTAGTATATGTTTCATCACAGCGATTGAGCAGATCGTTTTGATTGAGATTTGCTTACTTGTGTACAATTTGGAGAGGTGATTAAATTGTGCACTTAAATTGATTTTCGCATTGAATGTGTGTCCATAAAAAGTTAGCATAGTGTGTTCGCTGGTACTTCTATTAGGGGTTCCCCAGTCCAAACTGCGATTGTATATCCCTCCACATACTATAAAAAATCAGAAGGCATCCAGAGATGTTAGGCCGAGTTGCAGGGTAACATTTTTGAATTTTCTGTCTGGGCAGGTAAGCCTATTGAGCCCTTAGGCATATTTATATATAAACAACTATAGTTTCAAAATGTCATAACCAGAATATCAACCGAGTAAAAATATCAAAATTGCAAACTACATCCATCTTGTACAGCGTGAGCCATTTAGACCTGCAGGCCTTTATGATTTACGGTTTGATAGACCCTAGCAAATTTAAACAATTTTGTTATAACATGTTCTTAACAAAATGTTTTCATTTAAAAAGTTATGAATTAGTAAAACATTAAAAATTGTTCGTACAGGTGAGTCATGAGGCCCACAGGCTTTTTATTTGCACATTAGATAGAGTTAGTAAAAACTAAACAAATTTTGTTATACATGTCTTTAATAAAATGTTTACGAGTAAAGAGTTATGATTCTTTTTGAATATTTTAAAAAAAAAAAATTTCGGGGTCCGGTTAAACCCCAAAGTTGAAAGGGGCCATTGGAAGGGCCTGGCGTAGCCTTGGACAGATTTTTCGAAAATCAATAGGCGTTCTCACTCACTTTGATGAGTAACAATTATCCCAAAGTTTCAATTGAATCAGATGCTAACTTTTGGATTATTTGCTCGGAAACCTCATTTTTCTAAAAAATTTCCAAAGTTATTTGGTCACTGACCTTGACCTTTGACAGATTTTTCTGAATATTCAACAAGTTTTTCAAGTTTCATTTGATATCAGAAGTAAGTTTTAGAGTTATCGTCGCGAAACCTCATGTTATTCAGATTTTTTTCAAAGGTTTTTGGTCACCATGACCATTGACCTTGGCCGGATTTTTCCGAAAATCAATAGGGTTCTCGTCTCACATGATTTGTAACAATATCCTTTTAGTTTCAATTCAAATCAGATTTTAAACTTCTTGAACGTTAACGTCCGGAAACCTTCATATTTCAGATTTTGGTGAAGTTTTTTGGTCACTGTTGACCTTGGACAGATTTGTCCGAAAATCAATTAGGGTTCTCTCTCACATGATTTGACAACCAATATCCTATGGTTTTCAATTCAATCAGAAATGTAACTTTTGAAGTTAACGTCCTTCCCTGTATGAGCTCTATCCCCTTCCCTGTAGATTCTACCCCCTTCACCTTGTTAGAGTTCTACCCCCTTCCTGTTAGAGTTTATTCCCCTTCCCTGTAGAGCTTATACCGCCTTTCCCTGTAGAGCTCTAATCCACCTTCCCTGCTACAGTTTCTATCCCCTTTCCCTGTACAGTTCTATCCCTTCCTGTTAGAGTTCCATCCCCTTCCCTGGTAGAGTTCTATCCCCTTCCCTGTAGAGTTCTATCCCCTTCCCTGCTTAGATTTCTATCCCCTTCCCTGTAGATACCCCTTCCCCTTGTTAGAGTTTCTTATTCCTCTTCCCGTAGATAACCCCTTCCCCTGTAGAGTTCTAACCCCTTTCCCTGTAGAGTTCTATCCCTTCCCTGTAGAGTTCTACCCCTGCCCTGTAGAGTCTATCCCTTCCCTTAGAGCTCTATTCCCCCTCCCTGTAGAGTTCTATTCCCCTTCCCTGCTAGAGTTCTATCCCCTTCCCTGTTAGAGTTCTATCCCTTCCTGATTTTTAGAATTACCATCCCCTTCCTGTAGAGTTCTAACCCCTTCCCCTGTTAGAGTTCTATCCCTTCCCTTGTAGAGTTCTAATTCCCCTTCCTGTACAGTTCTATCCCCTTCCCTTTACAGTTCTATCCCTTCCCTGTACAGTTTCTATCCCCTTCCCTGTACAGTTCTATCCCCTTCCCGTAGAGTTTCTATTCCCTTCCCTGTAGAGTTTTCCCTTCCTGTAGAGTTCATCCCCTTCCCTGTTAGAGTTCTAACCCCTTCCCTGTAGAGTTCTATCGCTTCCCTGTAGAGTTCTATCCCCTTCCCTGTACAGTTCTATCCCTTCCCGTAGAGTTCTATCTCCTTCCCTGTAGAGTTCTAACCCCTTACCCTGTAGAGTTCTATCCTCTCCCTGTAGACAACCCCTTCCCTGTAGAAGTACTATCCCTTCCCTGTAGAGTTCTATCCCCTTCCCTGTAGAGTTCCTATCCCTTCCCTGTTAGATTCTATCCCTTTCCCTGGTAGAGTCTACCCCTCGCCTATATATGAATATCATGTGGTCCTACTAACTTACTGGCATAGATACAATTACCGCCCTCTCATAGAATAATACTATCCCGCTTCCCTGTTAGTAACCCTTCCCTGTAGAGTTTCATCCCCTTCCCTGTACAGTTCTATCCCCTTCCCTGCTTACAGTTCTATCCCTTCCCTGATCTCTTCTTTTTTTTAATTGTAACTTTAAATAATTGCTGGTATTGATACAGTCAAGTGTTGACACGTCTGAATATACATTTGTCATTGAGGGTTTTGCGAATCCATTTCCAATTACTTCAAGTTAACGTTTGTTTTTTTAAATTTCCGTTAATTTCTTTTCAATGTTAGAAAAAAGCTGGAATTCTTCCTGTTCAAGAAGTGACGAATGCAAAACTGGATATTGTGATACTCAAAAATCTGTGTGTCATTGTCCATCCTATTCAGAAATTGAGGTCCAGACTGATGAATGCGTGGCCATAACAGGTAACGATGAAGGTTTTGGAATAGTTACTGCCTTACTTGTCCGTGATCATTCAGACGTATGAATGCGTGGCCAGAACAGGTAACGATGAAGGTTTTGGAATAGTTACTGCCTTACTTGTCCGTGATCATTCAGACGTATGAATGCGTGGCCAGAACAGGTAACGATGAAGGTTTTGGAATAGTTACTGCCTTACTTGTCCGTGATCATTCAGACGTATGAATGCGTGGCCAGAACAGGTAACGATGAAGGTTTTGGAATAGTTACTGCCTTACTTGTCCGTGGTCATTCCCCCTGCTTCAACTTGGCTAAAACACAATCAGGGTGGAATTTACCGAATAGTCCACCCTGATTGTGTTAAAGGCGACTCACAATCCACAAAATACCATACTTATCTATGTTTGTGTTTTTTTCTTTTTTTTTTCGGGATCAGAACAAGAGACTGGGAATTCAGCAGAATGGCTGGTACCCCTCGTTTTGATTTTCTTCTTACTTATCATAACCGTGATTGCAACGGTGATCGTCTGCAGAAAGAAGGGATATCCATGTACCATGTAAGATTCACGTAAATATGTCATACAAGATACATCAATGGTAACTAAATAGCTATATTCACCTACTAACAGTAAATGTATCTCGTTAGATGCTTCAATAGTACCTTAAAAACTATTCACATAAATGAATTATACATAAAATGGCGAAGCGAAGGCAGGATCAGGTGCCATGGAGGAGTAAGCATCCTCTGCTGACCGGTCTAAGATTATCTAATATACTTCAAAAGCATTAACTTAAAAAGTATTTACATCTATTTGAATGTGTAGAATTAAGTTGATTTACGAAATATGATAATTGAATTATATTTTTTTCTTGTCCAACATCTTGGACCCAGTTGCACGAAAGTTAGTTGAGTTTAACTAGCTGTTAACGCTAATGAATAAATCCAAGAGTTAATAGGAATTAAGTTTGGGAACTGTCAGTTAATAAAAGTTAACCAGCCGTAGTGCAACTGGGTTCAAGTTTCTACACACTGAAAGAATTGCCGATAAAAGAAAATATTAGATATTTTACACATCACTTAATTATCTCATTTTTTTACAGCTGGCGTCACGGAAACGATGCTATTTTCTCTTACTCCTATTCAGAACTAATGTCGGCATCAAATACTCTATACGGGTAAGCTTTATCTTGAATAGAACATCACAATTTTGTTTGATCGTAGCAACTGACAATTGCAGAAAAACAAAACAAAAAATATCGTTATCACTACAATGTTGCATGTATTCAAGTGACTTACAACATATGTCTTGTTGGAAAAATAAAAAAAATCCATTTTCATTCTCAAGAGTAACAGATTCATTGCCTGCATGATGGCANTCATTCTCAAGAGTAACAGATTCATTGCCTGATGGCATTGACATCAGGAAATACTGCTTAATAGGCATGATCAGTTTTTGAATCGAGGTAGGCTTCTTACAAACTTGTTGTTGCAGTGGTTTCAACAGTCATGTTTAAAGACCCTCTATACACTAATGAAAAATGATTTTTTTAAACACTGAGAAAATTAAATCAAATTAAGGTGTTAAAATTTAGTTTATTTAAGTAGTTTTTAATATATGGTATGTGTCATTTACCTCCAGGAAAAATGTTCAAAGATAATGAAGTATTGATGAAAAGAAATTACCATTGCTCACTTGAATGAAAGCAAAACATGCAAACAAAGAGTTCATTTAACTTATCTTTACCTACTGACATGTTATAAATGGTTGGTTGTGCCCACATTATTACTGTATAGTTCAATTTAGATCTGAGAGCAGATAACTCTGATTGCTTAGAATTACTGGCTCTTTTGTGTGCAGTGTACAGAGGGTCCTTAAAGACAGCATTTCTCAAATTCTATGGTCATTATAACAATTAAGTTTGTCAGTATGACCTTCCATGGGGTCAAATGCTGCCTGATGTGCTTCATAGCAATTGTTAAGCCGTTTTTCATACACTGAGCTCTGTTTACCTGATCAAGACAATGGGCTAACGGCGGGTGTGACTGATCAACAGGGGATGCTTACTCCTCCTAGGCACCTGGTCCCACCTCTGGTGTTTCCAGGGGTCCTTTTTTGTCCACCTTGTTTTTGGATTTTTATATGGAACTCACAAGATTGATCACTGTTAGTTATCTTTGCCTTTACACTTAGGTTTAGTATTTGCTCAAATAGGGGCCAAGCTGTACATGGGGATATATAGGATAAATCTTTTAATATCTTCTTAATACAAACAAGCCCATCATTACCCATATTGATATGCAAGCATTTCCAGGTAATGTAAAGGCAAAGATAATGAACAGTGATCAATCTCGCAAGTCCCAAAGAGAATACAAAAACAATAGCTGGGCAAACACGGACCCCTGGACACACCAGAGGCGGGACCAGGTGCCCAGGAGGAGCAAACATTCCCCGTTAACTGGTCACACCCACCGTGAGCCCATAGTCTTGATCAGGTAAACGGAACAATCCGTAGTCAAATCAGTGTGTGAAAAAACGGCTTAACAATGGCTATGAAACACATCAGACAGCATTTGACTCAATGGTAGGTCATACTGGTAAACTAAATTGTGATAACGACCATAGAATTTACAAAATGCTGCCTTTAAACATGACTGTTTGAAACCCATACAAAACTGTTTTGTAAGTAGCATGCCTCGATTCAAAACTGATCATACAAAGCCTTGTATATCGAGTAAGTTGATGCAGATTCATGTTTATAAAATAGTGGTTCCCGGTAGTAGGGTGAGTCCACAGTGGGGAGGGAGTCATATAGGGAAAATGTTACAATACAATTAAATGGGGGAGTCGTATTAGGGAAATGTTAACAATAATGGAGGGAGAGCCCATATAAGGGAAAATGTTACAATAATGGAGGAGTCATATAGGGAAAATGTTACAATAATGGAGGGAGCCATAATAGGGAATGTTACAATAATGGAGGGAAGTCATATAGGAAAATGTTACAATAAATGGAGGGAGCCATATAGGGAAAATGTTACAATAAATGGAGGAGTCATATAGGGAAATGTTACAATAAATGGAGGAAGCCATATAGGGAAAATGTTACAATAAATGGAGGGAGTCATATAGGGAAAATGTTTACAATAAATGTGAGGGAGTCATAAGGGAAAATGTTACAATATAATGGAGGGAGTCATATAGGGAAAATGTTACAATAATGGAGGGAGCCATAATTGGGAAATGTTACAATATGGAGGAGTCATATAGGGAAATGTTTACAATAAAGGGAGGGAGTCATATAGGGAAAATGTTCAATAAATGGAGGGAGTGCATATTAGGGAAATGTTTTACAATAAATGGAGGGAGTCATATATGGGAAAATGTTACAATAATGGAGGGAGTCATAATAGGGGAAATGTTACAATAAATGGAGGGAGCCCATATAGGAAATGTTACAATAAATGGAGGGAGCCATATAGGGAAATGTTACAATAAATGGAGGGAGTCATAATAGGGAAATGTTACATAAATGGAGGGATCATATAGGGAAAAATGTTACAATAATTGGAGGGAGCCATTATAGGGAAAATGTTACAATAATGGAGGGAGTCATATAGGGAAATGTTAAATATAATGGGGGAGCCATATAGGGAAAATGTTACAATAATGGGGAGTCATAGGGAAAATTAAAAAGGAGGGAGCCATATTAGGGAATAATGTTACAATAAATGGAGGGAGTCATATAGGGAAAATGTTACAATAAATGGAGGGAGTCATACGAGGGAAATATGTTACAATAATGGAGGGAGTCATATAGGGAAAATGTTACAATAAATGGAGGGAGCCATATAGGGAAATGTTACAATAATGGAGGGAGTCATATAGGGAAATGTTAATAATGGAGGGAGTCATATAGGGAAGTTACAATAATGGAGGGAGTCATATAGGGGAATGTTACAATAAATGGAGGGAGTCATATAGGGAAATGTTACAATAAATGGAGGGAGTCATAGTAGGGAAAATGTTACAATAAATGGGGAGTCATATAGGGAAAATGTTACAAAAATGGAGGGAGTCATACAGGGAAAATGTTACAATAAAATGGAGGGAGTCATAACAGGGAAAATATTACAATAATGGGAGGGATTCATATAGGGAAAATGTTACAATAAATGGAGGGAGTCATAATAGGGAAAATGTTACAATAATGGAGGGAGACATATAGGGAAAAATGTTACAATAAATGGAGGGAGTCATATAGGGAAAATGTTACAAAAGTTTTTAATAACAGATGGACTATGATTGTAGATGGGTTCACAATAAGGAGATGAAAGTTTTATATGGATTATTATACTCTACTGATTTTTCACTATATAAAGTAATCGATATAATTTGCATGATTCCTGAAATCACCGTAAAAAGACTGATTCCTGCAATACAGACTATCTCCCTGCAAAAGGTGTGACAGTCTGATAAACTAACACACCACTATTCGGAACACTTGGCATTTTTTCGTTAAGAAAAGTTCCGAAACGTTTGAATGCAAATAGAAATGCGTCATAGTTTTCAGCCAATACGTCATGGATTAGCGTCACGTGTTAGCCAGCGCTATTGTTTACGTCAAGTAAACGTTGACGTTGTTAGTAAACATGGCGAACTTCAACAGCAATATTGAGGTTTGATGATTTAAAGGAAGGGATTGGATAATCTGTAGATGTGTTACAAATGCAAAGAATTCGTTTATGCATCGTTGTCTTGTTAGAAAACTTATAATGTACCCGAGAAAAACAAGGATTTTCAAATATCGAGCGACAGCTGGGCTCCAACGGATTTAATGGACTGTGATCGGACGAAAATTTATTATCTATATGTTCAACTTTGTATCGGTATAATAAACAGTTAACGCATATCACTGAGGGAGTTAGCAAGATTCCAGTTCCTCAGCCAGGATTATTTCCCTCGGCTACGCCTCGGGAAATAGTCCTGGCTCGGGGAACTGGAATCTTGCTAACTCCTCAGTGATATGCGTTAATGTATATATAATTACATGTACGGGGAAAACATCTCAAAGAACACAGATCATTGAATAGTCCTATTGATACTGCAGCACTCTCAGGCAGCGCATATTGAAGTTTGTTCATTCATATTCCAGTGTGTTACATGTAATACCCTTTTGTTTGGACAAATTTCTACCTGTAACTTCATTTAGGATTTTGACCTATTTATGAGAAAAATATGAAGACGAAAGCAATATTTTCTCTAAAATATTTAAAATAGGGCTTTCATAAAGGCAAAGATATCGAACAATGATCAATCTCGCAAGTCTCAACTTTTTATACTCCCGAAACAAGTTGAGGGGGGGGGGGGTATTGAAATCAGCATGTCTGTCTGTCTGTCATCTGTCTGTAGACATGTTTGTCCGGACATGTTCTAGAGAACCAAGTGCACGGAATTTTTTGAAAATTTGTATCACACAGCATTTTTCAAAAGTGAAACAACTTTTAATGTTTCCTTATCTTTGTTGATGTACAATGTACATATATTATTTTTTTCCTTTCATTTGCTGATGAGGGGGGGGGGGGGCGATCAGAACAGAAAAAAGATAATATTTAAGCATTACAGTAATGTTTAGTATTTAATTTATTTTTTAGTCTTTCCAACCAAAAAAAAAAATGAATATGTACTAGATGACCAATGCAATATACATATTCATTCTGGTTTAATCTGAGTAACGTTTTTTTCTCCCCATTGTGTGCCCCGCTGGC
>CAJDSM010140994.1:0-13048 GCA_903981925.1 Ostrea lurida | reverse complement strand
ATTCACATTCTTAAATTTGATTAGGATCAGCAGTCATATATCCAAGCAAATTCATTTACCGTATTAAAGAAAAGTCACATAAGCCCCACAACCGCTCGCGTCCTACCCCCTACCTAAGCCATTCTGGCCCTCTGTAGTAATCTCTTTCACTGATTTTTCATAAATGCTTGCACTCCCTCTTAATGAAAGCACCAAATATCGCTCTTCATCGATATCATTTTCTAACGATTTGCACCCAATAAGAACGTTCCACTCTAACGAACTTTAAAATCGCACAGAATATATGCTTGAAATGGCTCAAACCAACAGAGACCAGAGTTTATCGAATACAATATCCATAACACTTCCGACAGGTAAAACTAACCCAAGATCAACACACTGACCCCAGGGTATCCGCAAGTGAAAGTGTGTGGCTCCAAACCTCCAAATTCAACTCGGGTGATACGATTTCATTCTGCTTTGTAACTTTTAAACTTTAGCTCTGTGTCATATGAGATTATCCTCCATACAATTGCAATCATGTTTGTTTTAACCTATTTCCCTCTATTATTGTGAAATATCGAACATCTACTTAGCCAACAGACTACCACTTTCTGAGTACTTGATATTACCAGCTCTACACACCTTAATTTGGTACCTGGTTTTTATTAAGCATTGAACGGTTTCTATCAAACGGCTATGCTCTCATCGCTCTTTTTTCAATGAAGAGCCGTAAATCACTATATTTTTAAGTAATGCCACAAATTTCGGAAAACAGTCAACATTTGAATCTGCCTAACACATCCGAGGTATATTGGGCTCTGCCACAATAATCTAATAACATGATTAATCACCATAATTCGATCTGTTTGTGTTACTGTTCACTATTGATTATAGGAAATTTTATATTAATCTGTCATTATTACTTTCCACCACACATTATGTTACGTTTTAATTCTCTCATTAAAAATGAACTTCCGCTCTAAAAAGATTTTCTTACATAGATTTTCTTATTGACTTTGTACATCTTTTTCTATTACCTATTACGACTGGGGCCAGTGAGCAATCCGAGCCAACTATGACCTTCTTTATCGGCTGGATCTTTCATGAAAACTGATAAAAATATCCATAGCCGTGTCTCTTTTGAGAAGTTTACAAATGAATTTCACTTTCCTCTTTGCTTAACTTATCTGTCTCTTTTACCCATACCGGACCAAGGTTCTTCTATCTCCTGACGGCAAACATCGAATCTCCTTCTCCATAAGGACTATTTCTCTGTCCTACTTAGATTAACAACTTGACTCCGTCGGATCATTGAGAACACCAAAATTAGGAAAAGTTTACACTGACAAACACACAAATCCACCATACCTATATTTTACAAGGAATAATCAGCAATAATAAGCTTCCAACTATTAAGGTTCAGCGTAGGGTCAGGCAAACGGATCAGACCCCGTGACACGGTAGACGTTGCAGGTAACACAACACATTCTTCTCTATCTTCCATCATAGCTGTTGTTAATTATACTCCTTAAGCAACTTACGAAGATTGATCACTTCGTTAGTATATCTTCGCCTCTTACATACTAGACATTCGCATCTTATCTACACAGTCTAAACCGATTAAATAAATGTAAGAAAACATTATTTCATGCTGTGTGTTTGACAGTTTATACGGCGCTCTGGTTGCCCCCGTATTCCATGACACGCGAATTCCAATAGCTGCTGAATGCATACTATAATAAATATTCTGATTATCGTTATGTAATAGTATACTTTCACTCTTTGAGTCCTTCTGCAATTTTGGCAATATCGTGTAATCAATACACTCAAATTTGAGTGCAATGGCCTGCTAACAATGAAACAGCAAGGTAACGAACAATAGTCCGATCATCTCGATATGCCACTCAAACTGGATATAAAATCACAAGTGGCAAACATAGACCCCTGAATTTCAGCGTGAGATCATGTAGTCTAACGAAGACTACAGCATCCCTACGCTATAATTCACTCGAGACTTCTTTAAAAAATGACTGATCAAGAACGTATGCAATTTCTCCAACACTTTACACACGTTCTCACGATAAATTAAAAATCTAGCTTTTACAGATTAAGATAATTGCTTTTAAACAAAAACGGCACCCGAAAATACGAATTTCTAGTCGTTGGGAACAACGACACATATTTTGTTAGAAAAAACACTCTGATTGCCCACACAAGTACTCTGAAGTAGATATAAAGAGCATGCCTGGGGTTTCTTTTATAGATATTAATACTTTATGTAGTCGTTGAGCCAGGTCATTACCCAAGAGTCCCGTGGGTATTCTATGGGGCACATAATTGTGCCCCCTTATATGGCAGACTCTTATTTTTTATCATATAAAGCAGAGTTTGTGCAGAGGACTGTTTGTGGGATAAAACAAAAACTTGCCTGTGTCCTTCGACTTTACTTATAGGTATATAGATGATGTGTTATCAATTAACAATATAATTTTCAAATTATGATCCATCCATTGGCATATATCCAGAACTCGAAATATAAAGGACACCACAGAGATACTGAACATATCTGCTTCATATTTGAGATTTTTACTCTAACATTGACTCTAGTGGCGGACTAATACGCTGCACTGGTGTGGTGAGCGCTGATGACTTTTGGCTTTGCAGTCCGTCGACTTTCCCTTTCTATGTAATATATTATACCATCTGATCACACTGCTTTGGCTGTGTATATCTCCGAGATTGATTCGCATACGCAATAGCATCTAATGGCGTAATGAGGACTTTCTTAAAGCAGGGCCAACTACTTGACACGGAGGGTTGATGCTTGCAGGGTTGTAGCGGGTCCTCGTTTGGGGTCATCATTCATCGTACAGGCTGAAATAATACACATTAAGCAATCACAGGCTAATTAATAGTCCAGATCTCCCAACAGTTTGTGTGTATTCTCACAAATATCTATGAGTTTTTCTATGCAAAAGAGACTTTTCCCTGATAGATGTTGCAAAACAGTACAAACTATAGTTGAATGAAAAATGCAACTTCTATAAACTCTAGCAATCTTCCTTGTCTGAGATCGAACGACCATATTTTTGATGAAAGTAGAGAAGAACTCTTCACTTTCCGACGAAAGATCAAATACCAAGTCCCTAAACCGCTTTCCTTACACTGTATTTGTGCTGTAAAGAAGTTCAAGAACACGTTATCCCTCATGAGAGCATTATAAAACTTAAATTTGGTTTTAACTTTCATAAAAAAAAATTTTCAACACCACGCATATTGTTTATGAGATTTTACATTTTGAAGTGTCAATTCGCAATCTTATTCAGAATTTCGATAAGACTCTCAAGTGAAGTTTGAAAATATTATTAAAAATACTCTATGTCTTGTTAGGGATAACTTATTCAAAAGTCGCGGGTTATTCATAAATATCGATTAGAGTTCCGATGGAAGATGAAATGTAGAGATACTGTAACAGTGCTGGAATGAAAGATGCACGCAATTGGAGCAAATTACACGTGTCATCATTGGTAAAAGAATTAACTTGCATTAATTCACTACTTCAATTTTCAACAAAATCTTTTTTTTTCGATGATATGAACATAAACAGCGAAATTGAATAAAAGTTCGTATTAGTTGTTTCGATGAATATTAAACAGTACAGTAAGTTGGAAGATACCAAGACTTGCAATAACGATTGTGTATAACCTCCAATGCCAATTCTGAGTGCCCCAAATGACATTCCTAGCGAGTACTTTTGGCCTGGACATCTGTGTGGATCTGTACAGCTTCCTCGGGATACGTGATGGTGCTCAAAAAGTCTCTTAATCAAAAATACCAACGCTACTCAGAGTAGATTGATCGTCTGTTTTAATGTTCCTTCAAGAATTTACACATATTTTGGAGACTTCGACAGTGCTCGTGTGAAGTACCTCAAATTGAACACAAGCAATTTTATCGCTAGTGTTTAATTTATTAGTGTTAACAACCTGAATTTAGGTATCCAAGTCCGCGACAAAAAAAAGGAAAATAGTATTTGATGGATTTTAATTATGTATTCTATGTATATTTAAATAGAATCAAAATTTAAAAACGAAATCTTTGCTAGTGATTGCTCGCCAAACGCTCGGCATTTAGAAAGCAAGAGTCAATGTGTTGTTGGAATATAAAATGGCGAAGTAACAAAAAGTATCAAACGTAATCATAGTCCAAAAAACACATACAAAATCGAGTGTAAGGCCAACACGCAATGACCTTCGACGAAAGGAAGGCAGGATCAGGTGCCATGGAGGAGTAAGCATCTCTGCTGACCGGTCACCACCCCGCCGTGAGCCTGTTAGTTTGGACCTTCAAAACTGAGGTTCTGTGTAGGACAGGCGTTGGTCATTAAAAAAAGAAACTATCCGATTTTACCACTGTGACAGGAATAAACATAGGTCTAAGAAATCGTCTCATTCGAGTGAAAAATTCTGTAAGGGAACACAAAATAAACAACTTCTGGATATCAGACTGAACAAAATCCCACCATCCATACGGTAGTATCCACTATATTTTCGTATATGAAACAAAAAACAAAAAAATGCTTATATTTTGGCCGACAGCCCGCCGTAGTTATTAGACGCCCGACTATTTATTGAATACCAGTTATTTGAAAAATAAATTTCAAAAATGCATAATATTGAACAATATATATATCTACAATTCTACATTGTGCAAAATTCCCCCACAACATATTTAAACATCAATGTAAACCTTCCTGTAATATATCAAGCACCCCCAGGGAAACCAGAGGTGAACCCTTTGAAATTTTTGGGACCAAAAAACTCTGGAAAACTGGGCAATTGATATTTACTGCAAATCAAAAATTATCTGCAAATTCTTAATTTACTTACATCAACAAGAAAACTTGTGTATACTGCTCGAAGGGCGGCTAGAGAATGAACCCACCTGAGACACACAATCGAAACACCTGTACGCGCACGCATTCCATTGGTTGAAATTATCTTCCCCATGAATGAACATACATCACATACTAAAAACCCGTTTATACAAATATTTTTTCCGCTATACTAACGAACCGCGGAAAAAATTAAGTATCCAACTATATTTTCGTAATATGCAATAACAAAAAAACAAAATGCTTATATTTTGCCGACGCACCGCCGTAGTTATTAAGAAAACACAAAGATAGGGGGTACCGTATAACATGAAACAGCAAAGTGCAATTGAAATTCGAAAACAAATATCATATATACATAAATTAGTATATGCAGGGCATATAACATACCTACACCTACACATAGAATAATCTATATAACAAAATTAAGATGCCTAAATTTTAGTGAGCCACTCTAACATATTTTCAAACTGAATCTACAACATAACCAATCCTTGCTAAGTTTCGCTTTCCAACGACCAAATGCCTTTTTCAGCATCTGTCGCTCACACGACCTGAAGCATTAGCAACTGCTGTAGCCTCACCCCTGCACGCATGGAATGCAAGCCTAACTTTAGGCCACTACCAACCTATTTCAACTTGGAAATGAATACTTTCCTCTTGCACCCAGTGTAGCTCAGCTTTTTTGTTTTTGTAAATAGTTTAACAGTGTCCTTCGACCTAAAAACAGCTTTGATAAAAAATGATCAGAATCTAAACAGATGTCTGCTAATTTGACATATCTTGGAGCATAAGAAAATAGGACAAGCTATTGTTGAACCTTTTGAAAATGAAAAAAAATTGTGTCTCCATTTCATATTGATCTGTTTTGCTTTTTGCGAATATGCCAAAGAAATGTAAACCATCAAGAAAAATTTACCGTCGTTACACCAATAAAGAGCTTTAAATTAATCATAACGCAAGAAACCTGAAAAAACATAAATCAAATCAATACACAGGTCTTTTAAACAAGCAAAATCGTTACAATCCTTGAAAATTTCGCACAGTTTAAATCAACATTTCTAGGGATACGGTATCCTTTTTTTCTTTGCCTCTCCGGACGCGCTATACCCTTGCGGATTCTTGTAATTTTTTACAAAAGCGTTATCAGTAGGATCGGCGAGTCGTTGACATTATGCGCCCACTTGATGGAAATAGACAGCAAACTGACAGTAGAATGAGTAGCCACCAGAATCCTAATAAATGCGTTATATACAGTGCTTTACGTGCACCGGGTGCGCTGGAATAGAGTCATGACCATGTGCGTGATGAAATGCTCCAATCTGAAGCCGTTAAAAGTAAGATTTGCTGGTGTTGTCACTTTTAGTTAAAGCTAACATGTATTGTGCCATTCCTGCCCGATAACCAAGTAAAAACTCTCCATCTTGACCTGGCGCTATCCTTCACCATGGCCTGAACATTTTGCTCGAGATTTAATCCTGCAAGAAAAATACAAATTAAAATTCTATCTATTTGCCAAGAAATCTTAAGCTCTTGTTTGGTCACCCAAAAATACCAATTATTTCCTCTCCCTTTGTGGGTAACAATTACCAATGAAATATTGTGAACTTTAACAAAGTTTTTTAAAACTAAATCCCATCACAAATGTAAAGGCCAAACGGTGCAGATTTCCATTCTGGAAGCCCATAGTGCCCTGAAGCTTTGTCTTTCCTGGCTTTTTTTGAATTGTCTGAATTTCAAAAAGCCGGAGGCGGTACGAAACCAATTATTGGTCAAAAATGACCAAACCTGCTCAAACGCATCTACGCCCACTACTTTCTTACACCAATGCCTTTGAATTGAAAATGTCACATTTCCTATTGTCTATACTTGCTCAAATCTATCACAAGTATGTGGGCCCCAAAACGATCTAGTGACTCAAATACCACATGATTCCCCAATCGTCACAGTCAGGTTTTCTGCTTAACCTGTCAGCACACTTCATTTTTCTGTTACTTGGTATCCACTCTGCGCTCTAAATGAGAATACATTTGTCTCCGCATTTGCCCTAATAATCTGCGCTATTATGTCATTTTAATGCAACTTTCTTGCTTCCTATTTTTCAGAATTGTTTCTACATTTTAATTATCACTTAAACACTTGAACAGTCTTATCCTTCATAAATATAGCATTATGACCAATAACCCCTGTTCACAGCTTCCAGTTCCCTCCATGTGGAACTACGGTAACGCTTCCTCTGCGTCCCAACTGTCATGCAATGACCGATTCAATGAGCAAATGCTCCTCTAAGCCAGATATCCACCGAAGCCTACATCTGAGGCACTCACAAAAAAGTTTAATGTCTGCAACTTTTTTCTCTGTCACTGACTAATTTATGGCCCAGTTTGATTGAATTTTTCCAACATTTTTTCTGACCAATATTCAACTCCGTTTTCAGGCCTCTTTGGAACATATACGAGTGCCTTCCAATGAGGCCCTCATTAATGCACTGATACATATATCTCGTGCGCAATCTTAACAACATCCCAAACACACCTTGCGCTGATATCAACTGACCAACATGGCAGCCAAGTGCTTTGAGCTTACAAACTCTGTTTCTAACTCGCAACTGCGCCAACAAATGCTTAGATTAAAAACATAGATTGGTTCAACCTTGTCTGTGTTAATCTCAGAACCCCTCTTTCATATCCATATTTAAACGAGCCAAAGGTAATGCTTAAACAAGGCTCCCATTTGATTTTTCTTCTGCTGATCAAAAAAACCATTTGGTCAAATCGTACTTGATTACTTCAACTTTACACAATTTTGCTTGTTCTTAGGCTTGCTGCCCCTGCCAAACCATCAATCAAGATACATGAATAACCTTATTGGCCCTTTGACCTCCAAAATTTAACGACTTCCCTGTAATTAGAAAAAATATATCCTGACTTGTGCTAAAAAACCAAGCGGCAAAAAACATAAATACATAGTACTTGTTTTCCCCATTGAAATCCCGAAGTAATAAAGAAAATCTGGACAAATCATAACGTGATGATAAGCTGACTTTAAGTCAAATGAAAACAAATTAAATCCCCCACTTCGAAAAAAAGTCTTAGCAACCTCGCTTTTCATAAACTTAAACTTGAATGAAAACAAATGTTTTGTTGATGTGTCTACCAATCTAAGACTAGCCTTGGCTACCTGCTTATTAAAAAGCCACTGTCAAAGGGTTGACCAAAACCAAAATGTTCATTTTTACTTACCATAGAAATACAACCTTTTTCGCATAAGGTCAAAACTTCGCAAGTTACAAAATCCTGAAATTTTCAAAGCTTTGACTTATTGTTTTTTAAAACAATTGAATAAGGGTCCTCTTGACGGTATTTATAACCATTTTTAATAACCCCCTTTTACATAATCAGAACACCGACATTTCTTCCATTGCGAGTCAAAATGACCTTTTTAAAACGCCCTGCAGGCGACGTAAAAGAAGTGAACAAAATTGCTTCATACTTACTCTCCCTGGTTCGTTTCCGTGGCTTTTTATCGCCTGAGTGATTACCACTCAAAACATTTACCTGGTCACCTGTTAAGTCCTGTATTGCTCAAACTGTACTGACTCAGAATATAAATGAAAAATACTCATCTTATTTTGCTTATTCCTTCGTCTGGAACACTTCCTTTTCCGGCCCTTTCCCACAAATCCGAAACATCTCCCAGACCTAAACCCTGCATTAGGTGCGCATCTTTGCGTCCTGGGCATAGGAAGAAAGGCGGTTGATTTTTTCTTTCCGTTTAAGCCTGTCTGCTTTAACTTTCCGCTCGGCGCTGTTTTGGTGCCTTGAATTATTCGTTTCTCATCATCCGAGTCGTCTGCAAGCGGATTGGCTTCATAGCTCCTGAACTACTTTCCATCCTGCTTCTGAGGAATCTGCAGCCAGTTTAATAAGTTCTGTCTGTGTTTAACGATGTTATACCTTCGGATATTTTTCGCCGACCATGCTTCAATGTTGTCGTTACTTATGTTCCCAGTCAGCTAGTTTCCTGCCTCCTTAACTTAACAAAGAACTTGTTGTTATGTTTAAATTGTTCTTTCGTTCCCACGTTTCTTGAACTTGTGCGAATCACCATGGTATCTTCAATCTTGTTTAAACTGATTTTTCTGGCCAGCTTTTCGTTGAGGATATTAGACGGCCAACTTCGCTCACGATAATGTTTATCATTTCAGCATTCATGGTACTTTTGAGATTCTGTTAAACATTTTGAACTTCATTACGAATAGTGCTTTGCGGTCTCTGTCCAGTGAAAAAGTTGGATAATTTTTCGTGCTGCGATTCCAAACGCCGAAATATCGTCCTCGGCGTCCCATAACAAAGCAAGGAAAAACTTGTGTATATTGCTCGAAAAGGCGGCTAGAGAATGACCACCTGAGACACAACAATCGAACACCTGTACCGCAGCGCAATTTCATTGGTTGAAATTATCTGCCATGAATGACATACCACATGACTAAAAAACCCCGTTTATACAATATTTTCCGCTATACTACGAAACCTGCGGAAAAAATTAAAAATATTTTACTTAAAACCTTTACAATGAATAAATGTCACATTACAACTTGTGAGATATAGTGTTAATTTAAGACAAATTTTCCAGCAAAACTACATACTGTATAAATTATTAATTATATATTCGTAGTACCTGTTTTTTATTTTACAGAAAATAAGTGTTCTGCTCTTTCTTTAGACCAGGTGGTACATGTTTGAGGTCCCCCCTCCCCTAAAAGAATGGCAGTCCAGGCTAACAATATATGATTATAGCTCAATGAAAATTAAAGAAAAAACAAGAACAGACATACTTATACATTGGAATGGAAAAAAATGTTTAGCACAACGTACGTTGTGGGGAAAAATACAAAGTTCATTTCATACCGTGGATCCGTGGCACCTCATTGGAATTGCAGCAAAGTGTTATGGGGTCCGTAATTTCTTTTCGCAACTTTTTAAATTCTTCGCAAGTACCCCCCGTATCGCCGGCGAAAAGGAACGTGGTGGTTTGGTCCTTTCACCAACCAACTCCCCCCAGAACCTCTACCAATAGACAAGAAATCTAACTACAATCAGAAGATAGTAACCCCCCCCCCCACTCCAATATTTAAAATTGAGAAACTATCTGACACATGGCTATAAAAGAATAACATCCAATTTTATGCAAAAACTCCCTAGTTTAATTCTGGCTTGGCGTGATAATGCTTGAATATTCTGTTATATTACCAATATCACCACTGATGATCTTACTGTTTCCTGTTTGAATAGCGTGCGGCCTGACCAAATGCTGTGTTGGGGTGGAAAGCAATCAAAATGTCTTCTTTTTCTCCAGTTTCACTCCCTCCCAATGAAAGTTTCCGTCACTTTCTGACACCTGTACTCTCCATCCATGATTTTAATCCAACAGGAACAAACCAGTGTAAACGGAATCACCAAACTTTGTATTAAACGCTTTCGGCACAGAGCTGTAATCTAGTGGTCATAATGTGAATGACTTATTCAGACAATGTCAACTTTTGGGAGTCCTCTACTTTGCGATGGAATTGGACGGCATCGGTCTGTTTCCCTCCGATCAGGAAGTGGGGAACATCTTTTCAACTATACTGGATCAGTGAAGTATAGAAAATACCGTCAAATTGCAACGAGGACAGTTGCATGACCGATCCAGGATGTTTGGAATCCCGAAAGTAGGGGATTGGGAAAAGTTTGTTGAAACTGGCCTCTCTACCGGCAATCGTCATCTAAATCTGTAATTGTTGTAAAGGGGACTTAGATTAAGCAAACAAACTAGAGAGAGAGAGAGAGAGGAAGGAGAGAGAGAGAGAGAGAGAGAGAGGAGAGAGAGAGAAAGAGAGAGAGAGAGAGAGGAGAGAGAGAGCAGCACTTAATAACCACTAAAAGTGAGAGAGAGGGGATCAATACTCACATGAGGCCTACTAACCTTGTAAGATGAGAGATAGAACTCACAAGTGTAAAGAGAGAGAGAGAGAGAGAGAGAAGAAGAGTTAGAGAGAGAGAGAGAGAGAAGAGAGAAGGAGAGAGAGAGAGAAGAGAGAGAGAGAAGAGAACACTGCCTTGGACACACCGAAAGTATTACAGAAAAAGCTTGTTATCCTAGATTACCGTTTGGCTGGGATTTCTCTGACGTGATATGAAGCTTCCACAGAAAGCTGCATACTTTTTAAAGCTGGCCCACTGTAAGAGTCCCATGGATTGCTATACACTCCATTCTCAATATGTTAAGGTTTTGGTCAATACCTGAGTCATCGCTGATAAATCTCATGATTACACTTGAAAAAAATCACCAATCAAGTTGTAAAAGTATTTAAAAACAGTCATTAAAGAATTATGAACGTACAAAAAAAAAAAAAAAAAAAAGAATTTTCCTTTTAACCTCGGCATACAACAATGATCCGCTTCACTATGTAATGACTACATAAACTTTTGTACTAGAAAATCAAAAATAAATACATTTCAAGAGTTGAAATTTACACAGAACAATATGTCAGAAATATATTGGTATCAAGCAAGTGTCATTCCTGATGTTACAATATTTACCTTTTAATTCTTTTAAATCGTAATCGAGTAGCGAGGTGCATCGTAACTTTCCTAAGGCTTTATTTTAAGGCTAACCCATTTTGCCAACAAGGAAATACTGTACATCGAAGTTGTCAATGTTTCATTTAAATTACGTTAAAAAATTTGCGAAACAGGAATTCAAGTTACGCAAAGATAATGAAACTTATTGATACCTATACAATAAACCATGTAAATTGTATATTTTTAATTCATACTTGACCAACACGGAGAAAATTTTCTTTAGTTATTGATTGATTTATGTTACATACAACATAAAAATCAAGGCAAGACTATTTGAAGCGTAAGAAGTAATTTTATCAACCAATATATTATAAAATATATGTTTGTTCCATACAAACGTCCGAGATTAATGCAAATGAAAATATTTAGAAACAACTTCGGTTTTCAATTAGCCTCGGGAAACGTGCAATTTGATTTATAATTTGAATTAGTGATTAATTCATAAGATGTTTTAGAAATGGAACAAAATTTCTTATGAATCATCTTAGATAGGAAAAAGATGTGTTTTACCAAGAAACCTTAATACTAGGTTGAAATAAAAATGCTTACAGGTTTTACAAAATCTTAATACATGCAATATTCTAAAAGTAATATATAATAGAGGATCTTGAACGTAATGATATTATGAAAGTAGTTACCGGCATAAAATATTTTCCCTCACAAGGCTCGGAAAAGATTAATTAAATACGGTAACTACTTTCATAAAATATCATACGTTCAAGATACTCTAATTATATATTACTTTAAATATTTGCATGTATTAAGATTTTAAAAGTATATATATAATAGAAGGTCTTCGAACGTATGATATTTATGAAAGTAAGTTAAACGATTTAATTAATCTTTCCGAGCCTTTGTTGAGGGAAATATTTATATCCGGTAACTACTTTCATAAAATATCATACGTTAAGTCTCTATTATATATTACTTTAAAATTTAATACATGCAAATAATTCTAAAAGTAAATATATAATAGAGGATTTGAACGTATGATATTTATGAAAGTATGTTACTGTATTTATTACATCTTTCCTCACAAGGCTCGGAAAAAATTAATTAAATACGTAACTACTTTCAATAAAATATCATCGTTCAAGATCCTCTATTATATATTACTTTTAAGAATATTTGAATGTATTAAGATTTTAAAAGTAATAATAAATAGAGGAATCTTGACGTATGATATTTATGAAAGTAGTTACCGGATATAATATTTCCCTCAACAAGGCTCGGAAAAGATTAATTAAATACGGTAACTACTTTATTAAATATCATACGTTCAAGATCTCTATTATAATATACTTTTTAAATCTATACATGCAAATATTCTAAAAGTATATATAAATAGAGGATCTAGAACGTATGATATTTATGAAAGTAGTTTACCGCACATCCAAACACTGTCGGATCGATGTGTAACTTTTAACTTTTACTCTGTGTATATGATTATCTAGACATTGAATCATGTTTGTTTTAATATTTCCTTAGTGAATATCATAAATCTATTAGAACAAGCCTTCTTTTGATACTTGATTACCATTAAAAC
>CAJDSM010140992.1:63-11180 GCA_903981925.1 Ostrea lurida | reverse complement strand
AAATATATACCTTCAACCTTTAACGTTCTAGAATCCTAAATAGAGTAAATACTTATGGTTTCAAGAATTAAGGTATAATTCCGGAGTGGTTGGATTTGAGGGTGGGGCCTAGACCTTGCAATCTCATGAAATTGCCCCCCCCCCTCCAATTGATTCCTGGTTCTGGCCTTTTGTAAGCATGTTTTACACATAATTAATGATTCAAGTGCTATTGTGTACTAATATTAGTATTAAAGCTAAATGGTGGCAGCCACAACTGACCCATGGGGCACTCATAGTTTGACTGGCCAGATATGTCGACTAGGTTATAGTCAGTACTGTTTCAATCATTCTCCAGAATTATCTTTATGAAATGCAATACTAAAATGAAGTTAAATTTTTTGAATGGAAAATGAGAAAAAGTTAAAAATCATAGAATGAAAGCATAGATGAACTTATATCTCTATGTGTATACATATAATAAGGAAACAACGAATTTCTATAATTTCCAATTCTGCAAGTAAGCAGCTCTGACAGGTGGAACTTTTTTAATGCTCCACTTTTCTCAGTGCGACCATTTACAATTTGAATCACAGTGGGACATTTGATGCAGACATAATTTTTACCTTCGCAGTAGTTCGTTACTGTCAAACTCTATACACCAAACACTGTTTAAATGCCCCAGCTTCTAAAAAAATAATTCCACCCGACGCTGTGGCAGTATTAGTGTTTTCACCGAGCCTAAGCACAAAGAGGGGGGGTGGGGGGGGCAGCCACTCGATTGAAGAATCGATTTCAAATAACTACGCCACATGTATGTTTGCAGAGATTTGATCGAGACTTTTGGTAATCTTATGAAAGACTCAGATTGTTATCTTAATTTACGTTACCGGGTCATGACGTAAAACAACTTGATGACATGAATCGATCGTGATGCCTAAACATACCTTTATTTGTAGTCAAGTCTTTGCATTGACGCTTCCTACACAACCGTTATTACGGCTAGGGCCTTCTTTTCCAGAACAAATTCTCAAAAATTCTGTTGCTACCACCGCTTCATAGCCTTTCTTTTCTTACAAGCCTTTTGTTGGTTTTCAGCATCTTATTTACGTTGTGAACCATTTTTGGACAGCTGCCCCGGAATAAGAATTTCACGTCCATATCTCGCGAGTCACATGACGAGAACTTGGGACCCTAATATATATATTAAATGTACAGATACGCGAGAATGGTAACATAATGAAGTAATATAATTCAAAATGGTCAAGTACGCCGAGAATGGCAACATAGTGAGTTAATATTGCAGTCAAGTACGCGAGAATGGTAACATTAGTGACGTCATATATCTAATGTCCAGCTATTGCTAGAATGGTAACATAATGATAAGTATATGTTAATGCTCAAAGTAACGCGGAAGAATTGGGTAACATAGTGACGTCATATATTTAATGTCAGCTATGCTAGAATGGTATATACATAATGAAGTAAAATAGTATCTTAATGTCAACGTCGCGAGAATGGTACACATAGTGAAGTATAATATTGATGTCAAGCACGTCGATGAAGTGGATCAACATAGTGGAAGGCAATTAATTATTTGATGTCAACTAAGTACGTGATAATAGGTAACACTAGTGAAGTAATATATTGTGCCAATACGCGGAGAAATGGCTACATAGCCGGGAAGTAATAATATATTTTAATTGTACAGTACGCTGAGAATGGTAACACTGAGTAAGTAACTAATTATAATTTAATGCCACACTATTACTATTGAAAAGTTCAGGTAACATATGTTTTACCCCGTGGGTGATCCGGTTAGAACTAGTCTCAGCATCCCTTGCGTGTCTAAAGCGGCGACTGAATGGTGGCGGGATCATCTCGGAAATATAGAGGGAACCCGATGGACAAGAAACCGTAGTTCTCCGTGCTCTCACAATGCAAGGTGCGCCGATAAAGATCCTCCTGCTCAAGCCCTGAGTGCACGAGCATGGCCTAAATTGTTGCAGGTCCTTCACCGGCATTGGTGATGTCTCCAATAATGAGGTGAAATATCTCTCGGTGACGTAAAAACCAATAAAATAATCAGATCAATCAATCAATATATTTGTATTGTTTATCCCGCGGGTTCATCCGTCCGTCACACTTGTCCGCATTTTCCCTTAACCATCTTCTTCCATTTTCAACAAGTAGCCCATTTTTTTTTTTACATATGATAATACTGATTTTGGTAGTGTCCCTTTAGTAATTGCGCCATTATGGCTTGTAGAAGTTTTAATTTTTGGTCTCGGACCTTAATAGAGGCATTAAAATGACGACGTAGTTTTCAAAGATATTTCTTTCCTAACAATTTTTTTTTTTGTTTATTTTTGTTGTTTACACTCATTTGATTCCCCCAGTGTTTGTCACCTTCTATTTAGGGTCCGCTAATACGTCTCGTGATGGCTTTCTGATTATTGTATTTTACTTTTGCGGTCTGGTATCATTATATATGTATTCATTGGTAACTGTTCAGTCTTTGCTTTTCTGTATTTAATATTGCTTCTACTATGTTACCATCTCTCGCGTGCATTGACTTTTTCAATATATAATTACTTCACTTATGTTACCATTCTCGCGTACTTTGACATTAATATATTACTTCATTATGTTACCATTCTAGCATAGCTGCATTAATATATGAGTCACTATGTTACCATTCCCGGTACTTGCATTAACATATTACTTCATTATGTTTACCATTCTAGCATAGCTGACATAATATATGACGTCACTATGCTTACCATTCTCGCGTACTTGAATCAATATATTACTTCTCTATGTTTGCCATTCTCGCGTACTTGACATTAATATATATTACTTCATTATGTTTACCATTCTCGCGTACTGTATACATTAATCATATCATATAGGGTCCTAAGTCTCGTCATGTAGACTCGCGAGATATGACGTAAATCGTAACTTCCGGGCATGCTGTCAAATGGTTCACAACGTTAAATAAATGCTGAAAACCACAAAAAGGCTTTGTAGAAAAGGCTAGTGAGCGGTGGGTTAAGCAACAGAATTTGAATTTGTTCTGGAAAAGAAGCCCTGCGTAATAACGGGTTTGTTGTAGAAAGCGTAATGCAAGACTTGACTACAAAGTAAAGGTATGTTTTACATCAGATCGATCATTCGTCATCAAGTTTGTTTACGTCATACCGTACGTAATAGATACATCTGAGTCTTCATTAAGATACCAAAAGTTCGATCAAAATCTCTGCAACATACATGTGCGTAGTTTTGAATCGATTCTTCATCGAAGTGGCTGCCCCCCCCCCCCCTCTTTGTTCTTGGCTCGGTGAAAACACTAGAATACTGACAGCTCGGGTGGAGAATTATTTTTTTAGAGTGGGCATTTAAAGTGTGTTTGTGTATAGAGTTGACATGTAGAACACTCTCGGGTAAATATGTCTGCATCAAATGCCCACTGGTGATTCAAAGTTTGTTAATTGGCCCATCTGAGAAAGTGGGCATTAAAAATTCCACCTGTCAGAGCTGTACTGCAGAATTGGAATTATAAGAATCTTTTTTCTCTATTATGTATACAATAGAGATATTAGTCATCTATGCTTTATTCTATGATTTTTAACTTTTCATTTCATTCAAAAATTTAACTTCATTTTTATATTGCATTTCAAAATAAAGATAATTCTGGAGAATATTGAAAACAGTACTGACTATAGACCTATTCACATATCTGCCAGTCAAATATGAGTGCCCCATGGGGTCAGTGTTGCTGACCACATTTAGCTTTAATAATCTAATATAGCAATGCACTTGAATCATAAATTATTGTAAACACAGCTTCAAAGGGCAGAACAGGAATCAATTGGGGGGGGGGGGGCAATTTTCATGAGATCAAGGGTCTTAGCCCACCCTCATCCAACATGGTATTAATACCTTAAGTTCTTGAAACCATAAAGTATTCTCTATTTTATGGATTCAGAACTTAAGGTTGAGTATAATATTTTTGTTAATATCTGATTGAATAAAAAAAAAAACATTTCGTTGAATACCAGTATTACTTATTTCTAGTCCAAGGTCAGTTGCACAAAGGTTACTTAACTTATCATTTATATTAACATCTAAAATATTAGCACCAACTAAGACATTTAACTGTCAGTTAACTTAACCGTGTGCAACTGGATCCAAATATAGGTAACATGCAATTTTTGTGTGAATCTCTATACATCCTATATCATCTAATGCTTTGTATAACATAATCATGGTTTGATATTACACACTTTTAGATATAAGAGTACAAGCAACACAGACATGGAGTGGAGCTGGTATCAAGCATCCTATAATGACCTATAACTAAAAATGTATCCACCAAGGCAACAGATAATAGGTAATTTAACCAACAGTACTCATACATCAAACAGGCATTGACGTTTTAAAATATTATTTGAAAAAAAAATCTTCCCGTAAACTAATAATATGGGATGATTTTTTTAAAAAATATATTTAAAAACGTCAAGTGCTGTGATACAATATACTAGGGGGATTTAGGTGGTGGTTCACCCAGCGTGCACCCTCTTAATTTTCAAATTTAATCTTTTTTCGATTCTCGATGAAATAACGACATACATTTGTTGATTTTATTGTTACTTTTATCAGAATGAATTTTGTGAGTTTTCTTTTTCTTCCAATATCTCTCAATGCCATTATTTTTTTGTCTCTTAATCAAATTTTAAAAAAAAAAGTATTAAATCTGTAAATCTCCAGGAGAGGCTTCACCCTCTGGACCCACCAGGGCTTTGTCCTAATACCACTGGGCGCCTCAAAACAGCCCATAGACCCTTGCCTCATAATGTTCGTGCCCCCTCCAAACTTCAAATCCTGGATCCACCTCCAAATTTTCACATATTGGTTATTAAAATTCATCCTGTAAAGAAATACTTGTTATACATCATAAGGCCCCAATGAAAATGATTGCATCTCGAGACATAATAGAATGCTCTACCAGAGTATATGCAATTACTAGTTCTTTTTATTATGCTATGATAACATGTCCAAATATGAGTTATCTTGCAATAGTATTTGAGTGAAGATTGTAGTGTGATATGTCCAGTCAGTCTCTTAAACAAATTTTTTATTCTGATTTTCAGGGTATGGTTTAGAAGATATGCTGCATCTCATTGGAGAGCCTACCCCCATATTTGGCATCAAGTTCAAGACCAGCTTTTACCTCACTGACCCAATTTCTTGTGATTGATAAACCATTGAGGCATGGAAATGATTCACATCTATTCCATGGGAATTTCACTCTTAATTGAATCTTTTTGTCATATCTGCAATCTAATACATTATCAACTTGTGAAAAATTCAGATAATTCCCATAAGTTCCAATATTTTCATATTTCCTCATCCATGCAATAAATATTCTGGACAAAAGATATAGAATTTGTAAATAAATAAATAATTAATAAAGGTTTTTTTTTTTGCCAATTGTTTTATTTTTGCCCCAATATGATCAATGTAGTCAGAAAGACTTAAAGTTGTATATATATATCATGTATAGTATCTAGTCCTTCTGAAGGTAAAATTTATACCAAATTAAATCTTGTTAAATTGTGATTTTTAAACTTATCAGCTTATTTCCTTCAGTAGAGGACCTTAAAATGTACAGAGAAACTACAAGCTGAAAATCATCGTGGACAATATTTCTGATTATTGTGAAAGCATATGATCTAGAATATGGTTGTTTGAAGTTTTTAATTTGCACGCTCATATGAATTTAACTTCTCTTGGCTATGCTTTCCTTTTTTGATTGAAACGAAAGGTGAATGTTCAATGTCGTTTTTGTTATACACTGGTTTCAAATCATGTCCAATACTATTATGATCAACTAATGCCAGCAGGAGGAGGTTTGATCCAGGATAGATTTTAATGCACAATATCCCATAGCACCATTTGGTGTTATACACAAGTGATAGTCTTGTTGCATTATGACATTTGAAGTTTTCTGTAAGAGACAATTAGTCATTCATTTATGTTTTGTCTGTGGCATCCAATTTGTAGGTTCTTGCAGAGGAAACTTTAGTAATGGTTTTAGCATTGACCCTTGAGATTTTAGATCCTTTAGATTTAGGGGCAACTTAATCTTAAGTCATGGGAACTTGGTCACTGGTACTAAACTTTGTACTGCCAATCCACATCCGCGTAGTTGAATGGGCACAATTCTCGTCATAATGCCATCTAATACATTTAATACTTCAGAAGGAACAGCATTCTGTTAACAAGCAATATATATGTTAAAATGAATATCATCATGGCAATTCAGGGAAATAATGAAAATCTTTAAAAAGAAAGGGAGTGGGTGGGTTGAACCCAAGTTTATGCTATCCACGCTCAAAAAGAGGTAAGGGTGTAAAAATCCCAATATAACCCCATGATGATGTAATAGATTGGTCTCTGATTAGCATCAAAGGGGCATAGTCATGTTAGTTTACAACATAATTACACATTTATTTTTAAAAGATTAAGACTTTGTAAAAATGTAGGATACAGAATGAAATACAGTGTCAAAAGATTTTTCACGACGTAACTTCTTTTGTAGGGATACTGAAAAAACAATGCAATATTATGATTAAAACATTTACATGTTGATCAAAATTAATTAAGAATTTGAATTAATTTAATTTGGGAAATCTCATTTTAAAAAATGCATGCAGAAAACTGTGTAATTACAAGTGGTTTAGGATTAATTATCAATAAGAAAAACTGAAACAAAAGGAACAAATAGATACTTTATGATTCAACTGTCACACAGTGCCCCCCCCCCCCCCCCCGTTCATAATGTCTTCTTTAATCCAAATGACATACTGGAAAGTTGGGTGATGTATTGTTGTTATATCGTGAAAAACAAACCCTTCAACTGTTTATTACGCTGTAATTGTAAAGTGAAATATATTTATATCAAATCGCCCAGTCGGTAGGTACTTGGTGGAGTTGAACTGCTTCTCGGATTTGATTTTTAAAAATATAAAACTATGATTTTGTTTAACCTGCACTTATAAATCCACTTCTTCACTTGTGTGCATCAGTAGGGATTTATGCTGGCTATGAGTTCGTTTTTACGGCCTATTTTTGTCAGCGTAAACCAAATACCAACAAAGCTTGCATCATCGACAGCTGCCGGAAGTAGTAAATCGAAAGTGAAAGTAACACGAGACTTAGGGACCTATTACTTTCGCTTGTACCATTCTCGCGTACTTGGCATCAAATTTATTGACTTACTATGTTACCATTTATACGTACTTGACATCAAAATACTATTTGCTTCACTATGTTACCATTCCATCGCCGTGCTTTGACATCAATATATTAACTTCACTTGTTACCATTCTCGCGTACTTGACATTAATATATTACTTCATTATGTTACCATTCTAGCATAGACTGACATTATGATATGACGTACATGTTACACATTCTGCGTAAACTTGACATTAAACCATATTACTTCATGTATGTTACCATTCTAAGCATTGCCTGACATATTAAGACGTCACTAATATTGTTAATATCTGAATTGATAAAAAAAAAAACCATTTCGTTGAATACCAGTATTACTTATTTCTAGTCCAAGGTCCAGTTGCACAAAGGTTACTTAACTTAATCATTTAATAACATCTAAAATATTAGCACCAACTAGACATTAACTGTCAGTTAAACTTAACCGTGTGCAACTGGATCCAAATAGGTAACATGCAATTTTGTGTGCAATTCTATACATCCTATACATCTAAATGCTTTGTATAACATAAATCATGGCTTTGATATTACACTTTTAGATATAACAGTACAAGCAACACAGACATGGAGTGGAGCTGGATCAAGCATCCTATAATGACCTATAACTAAAAAATGTATCCACCAAGGCAACCAGATAATAGGTAATTTAACAAAGTACCTCATACAATCACAGGCACTTGACGTTTTAAATATATTTGAAAAAAAAATCTTCCCGTAAACTAATAATATGGGATGATTTTTTTTAAAAAATATATTTAAAACGTCAAGTGCCTGTGCATACAATATACTAGTGGCGGATTTAGGTGGGGGGTTCACCCAGCGTGCACCCCTCTTAAATTTTCAAATTTAATCTTTTTTCGATTCTCGATGAAATAAACGACATAATTTGTTGATTTATTGTTACTTTTATTCAGAGAATTTGTGAGTTTTTTTCTCCAAAATCTCTCAAAATTTTTGTCTTTATCAATTTAAAAAAAAAAGTATTAAATCTGTAAAATCCAGGAGAGGCTGCCCCCTCTGGACCCCCACCAGGGCGTTGTCCTAATACCACTGGGAGCCTCAAAACAGCCCATAGACCCTCTGCCTCATAATGGCGTGCCCCCTCCAACTTCAAATCCTGGATCCACCCATCAAATTTTCAATATAGGTTAGTAAAATTCATCCTGTAAAGAAATACTTGTATACATCATAAGGCCCCAATGAAAATGATTGCATCTCGAGACATAATAGAATGTCTCTACCAGAAGTATATGCAATATAAGTTCTTTTTATTATGCTATGATAACATGTCCAAATATGAGTTATCTTGCAATAGTATTTGAGTGATTATGAGTTGAAGATTGTAGTTGATGTCATGCAGTCTCTAAAACAATTTTTTATTCTGATTTTCAGGGTATGGTTTAGAAGATATGCTGCATCTCATTGAGAGCCTCCCCATTATTGGCATCAAGTTCAAGACCAGCTTTACCTCCACTGACACATTTCTTGTGATTGATAAACCATTAGAGCATGGAAATGATTCACATCTATTCCATGGGAATTACACTCTTAATTGAATCTTTTTGTCATATCTGCAATCTAATACATTACAAACTTGTGAAAAATTCAGATAACTTCCATAAGTTCCAATATTTTCATATTTACCTCATCCATGCAATAATATATTCTGGACAAAGATATAGAATTTTGTAAATAAATAAATAATTAATAAAGGTTTTTTTTTTTGCAATTGTTTATTTTTTGCACAAATGATCAATGTGAGGTCAGAAGACTTCAAGTTGTATAATTATGACATGTATAGTATCTAGTCCTTCTGAAGGTAAAATTTAATACCAAATTAAATCTTGTTAATTGTGATTTTTTAAACTTATTCAGCTATTTCCTTCAGTAGAGGACCTGAAAATGTACAGAGAAACACACAGCTGAAAAATCATCGTGGACAAATTTTCTGTATTGTGAAAGCATATAGATCTAGAATATGGTTGTTTTGAAGTTTTTAATTTGCAAGCTCCATATGAATGTAACTTCTCTTGGCTATGCTGTTCTCTTTTTTTGATTTGAAACGAATAGGTGATATGTTCAATGTCGTTTTTGTATAACAACCTGGTTTCAACAATGTCCAAACACTAGTGATCAACAATGCCAGCAGGAGAGAGTTGATCCAGGATAGATTTTAAAGCACAATATTCCATAGCACCATTTGGTGCTATACACCAAGTGAGTAGTCTTTTGTTGCATTATGACATTTGAAGTTTTCTGTAAGATGGACAAATTAGTCATTCATTTATGTTTTTGTCTGTGGTATCCAATTTGTAGTATCTTGCAGAGGAAACTTTAGTAATGGTTTTTAGCATTGACCCTTGAGATTTTAGATCCTTTAGATTTAGGGGCAACTTAATCTTAAGTCATGGGAACTTGGTCACTGGTACTAACTTTTGTACTGCCAATCCACATCCGAGTAGTTGAATGGGCACATTCTCGTCATAATAAATATCAATACATTGTGAATACTCAGAAGGAACAGCATCCTGTAACAAGCATATATATGAAAATGAATATCATCATGCAATTCAGTGGATAATAATGAAAATCTTTAAAAAGAAAGGGAGTGGGTGGGTTGAAACCCAAGTTTATGCTATCCAACTAAAAAGAGGTAAGGGTGTAAAAATTCCCAATTAACCCCATGATGAAATGTATATTGTCTCTGATAGCATCAAGGGCATAGTCATGTAGTTTACAAACAAAATTACACATTTATATTTTTAAAGATTAAAGAAGCTTGTAAAAATGTAGGATACAGAAATGAAAATACAGTGTCAAAAGTTATTTTCAGACGTAACATTCTTTGTAAGGGATACTGAAAAACACATGCAATATTATGATTAAAACATCTTACATGTTGATCAAAATTAATTAAGAATTTGAATTAATTTAATTGGGAAACTCATTTTAAAAAACTGCATGCAGAAAAAATGTGTAATTACAGTGTTTTAGGATTAATTATCAATAAGAACTGACAAAAGAAGGGACAAATAGATACTTGTATTGATTCACTGTCACAAGTGACACCCCCCCCCCCCCCCCCCCCACCGTTCATAATGTCTTCTTATCCAACAATGACATACTGGAAAGTTGGGTGATGTATTGTATTATAGACATCGTAGAAAACAAACCCTTCAACTGTTTATTTGCCTGTAATTGTAAGAGGAAATATATTTAATATCAATCGCCCAGTCGTAGGTACATTGGTGGAGTATGAACTGCTTTCTCGGATTTGATATTTTAAAAATATAAGAACTATGATTTGTTTACCTGCATCTATAAATCCACTTCTTCACTTGTGTGCATCAGTAAGGGTATTTATGCTGGCTATAAGTTCGTTTTTTACGCATATTTTGTCAGCGTAAACCACAATACACAACAAAGCTTGCATCATCGAGAGCTGCCGCGGAAGTAGAAGATCGAAAGTGAAAGTAAACGAGACTTAGGGACCCTATTACTTCGCTATGTTACCATTCTCGCGTACTTGGCATCAATATAATTACTTCACTATGTTACCATTATCACGTACTTGACATCAAATAATATTTGCTTCACTATGTTACATTATTCTCGCGTGCTTGACATCAATATATTACTTCACTCTGTTACCATTCTCGCGGTACTTGACATTAATATATTACTTCATTATGTTACCATTCTAGCAAGAGCTGACATTATAATATATGACGTACACTAATGTTAACCATTCTCGCGTACAACTTCGACATTATAACATAGTACTTATTATGTTCCATTCCTAAGCATAGCTGACATTAATAATGGACAGTCACTAT
>CAJDSM010140951.1:0-24371 GCA_903981925.1 Ostrea lurida | reverse complement strand
TTTTTGATGATCTAAGCTTGGTATTTATTACTTGTAATTGTTTTTAATGATCTAAGATTAAAATGGAGAAAAATTTTCATGGGAAAAGATTGGTCAAATTAATTATAGTTAAAAAATCTTAATTGCCAAGGTCACTCAGGTGAGTGATGTGGCCAGTGGGCCTCTTATTTTGTTATCAATTTAAGCTCTGGATGCAATCATGTCACTTTTTGGTTATTGACCTAAGCTCCGTGCTTATTATAGCCTGTGTGCGTACCTCTCTATTCTGTCTCTCGGTGCAGCATCTTATTTTTTTTTTATTACCTAAGCTCGTGCTTTATTATAGCCTGTGGCGTACCTCTCTATTCTGTCTCTCTTCGTGCATCATCTCATTTTTTTTTATTGACCTAAAGCTCGTGCTTATTATAGGCCTGTGCGTACCTCTCTATCTGCTCTCCGTGCATCATTCAATTTTTTTTTTATTGACCTAAGCTCGTGCTTTATTATAGCCTGTGCGTACCTCTTTATTCTGTCTCTCCGTGCATCATTCATTTTTTTTTTTATTGACCTAACTTGTCTTTATATAGCCTGTGCGTACCTCTCTATTCGTCTCTCCGTGCATCATTCATTTTTTTTTATTGACCTAAGCATCGTGCTTTATTAGCCTGTGCGTACCTCTCTATTCTGTCTCTGTCCGTGCATCATTCATTTTTTTTGTTATTGGAACCTAGAGCTCCGTGCTTTATTGATACGCCTGGTGCGTACCTCTCTATTCTGTCTCTCCGTGATCTTACTGTCGTCACCGACTGGCGTCACATGAACGAGAACCAGTTCACAGTGGCTTATGGGAAGCAAACTACAAAAACAAAAAAATCATGTCAGCACAAACAACAAATCAATCAATCCTCATCTTACAACAGATTATTAAACAGAAGATCTCAACGGCTGATCATAGACAGCACACCGAAAAAGGGAGATAACCCGTATATGATTGACTAGCATTCTGACTGCGCATAAATAAACCTTGGCCTGCCACACTGGGTGTTCAATGACACTTACTCAATTAATGCCACTAATTGACAACAAACAATAAATGGTGGAGATATTATCTGGTATTCATAATCAACAGATGTTCATTCAAAACGGAATCATTAATTGGTCATCAGCATTTCATTCACAAAATTCTCCACAAGTTTTCCAAGTCAGCAGATACCTTCCTCATTCTGCACTTAGTAAATCTATTCAATAATTGGATACTACATTATAATGAATTCAAATCTTTATTGAATTCAAATACTCCAATAGTAAGAAAAGTTTGTACTTAAATACATGGTATTTTTAATGGGAAAGCTATGCAATGAATCTAGATTGTGTTCGGTACTTATTGTGCCCCATAGCATGGTGTTGTGACACGTTATGGCCCCCGCCTACAGTGGAAGTCTAATGGAAGGAAACGGAATTCGTAACGGGTGAAATTGAAGGTTTTATCACAATTGCAAATGACATGAACTGTGGCGTTCGTAAATCCATATAATCAATTTTGCAGGTTGAATGTGTTGTCGCAACCGTTGCAGGGCGATAATAACGGAAACGAAAAAATTTCCTGATTTTTTTTATAAGTTCAAGAGGCGCTGAACTTGTGATCAAAAAATCATCGACCCATATGGTCAACTTCGAACTTTGACATGGATCATTCCCTGTTATGACATATCCATATACCAACTGTTTGAATGTTTGAATGTGTTGCCAAAACCGTTGCAGAGGATAATGAACGGAAACCAAATGATGACCGGGAATGACAGAATGACGAGACCAGAGCCGGGTAACACTATATGCCCCTGGCCATTTCTCATGGCGGCAAGGGCAAATTAAAAAGTCAATTGACACTTCCTCCTCATCAATGGGTGTAGATGAATTAATATTAATTAAAATGTATTTCAATAGTTAAGGAAAACATAAATAGCAACCGCCACCAAATGAATAATTACAAAGTTACCAATATTCAGGTGGATTGTAATATTAGCAAGTGCTATTGGTTTACATTTAGATGATGACCGGTGGATAAGTTACCTAATATCAGTGGTGCGAATTAGTTAGCAAGGACTATTGGTCTACGATTGACTTGACCTGGTTGGTAACGTTACCAAGTATCAGGGGATTATAGCAAGAGCTATTTGGTAGATCTGGACTGACCTTAGGTAAGCTACCAATATCAGTTGACAAAAAGGGGTATTTATAGCAAGTCTTCTATTGGTTAGGATGACATGACCTGGTTACAGTTACCTTTAATATCAGGGTGGATTTAGTAGCAAGTGCTTATTTTGGATAGATTGGACTGACCTGGTAAGTTACCAATAATCAGGTTTCGATTATATAGCAAAGCTTATTGGTAGATTTGTACTGACCTGGTAGGTTACCAATTATCAGGTGGATTTATAGCAAGAAGACTATTGGGTTTAGATTGACTGACCTGGTAAGTTTAACCAATATCAGCGTTCTGGAAATTTTATAGCAAAGGCTATTGGTAGATGATGACCTGGGTGTAAGTTACCAATATCAGGTGTGATTATGCAAGAGCTATTGGTAGAATTGATCTGACCTTTGGTAATGTAGTTTTGGTTTTTTTTACCAAATATCAGGTGTGGATTTATAGCAAGAAGCTATTGGTTAAGATTGACTGACCTGGTAAGTTACCCAAATTCAGCGTGGATTATAGCAAGAGCTATTGGTAGATTGGGGAACTGACCTGGTAAGTTACCAATATCAGGTGGGATTTATTTAGCCAAGAGCTATGTGGTTTAGAATTGACTGACCTGGTAAAGTTACCAATATCAGGTGGAATTTTGCAAGAGTATGATTTAGACTTGACTGGACCTGCCGTAAGACCAATATCAGGTGGATTTATTTATATAGCAAGAGGCTATTGTTTATTTAAGAGAGGTGACTGACCTGGGGTAATTGTTACCAGAATATCAGTGTGAATATTTCTATAGCAAGAGCTATTGATAGATGTACTGACCTTTGGTAAGTTAACCAACTATCAGGTCCTTGATTTATAGCAAGTTGCTATTGGAGATTTTGACTGACCTGGTTTAAGTTACCAATATCAGGTTGGATTTTTTAATACGCAAGTGACCCTATTGGTAGATTGAACTGACCTTGGGTAAGTTACCAATATCAGGTGGATATTTTTTTGCAAGTTGAGCAATTGGTTAGATTGACTGACCTAGGTTAACTGTTTACCAATATCAGGTGGATTTTTATTAGCAAAGATCATTGGTAGAATTGGACGACCTGGTAAGGTTTTAACCCAATATCGGTGGAATTATTTATAAGCAAAGGAAGCTTTTTATTGGTAGATTGGACTGACCTGGTAATTCCCAAATATCAGGTGGATTTTATAGCAGAGCTATTTGGTTTATTGATTGGACTGACCTTTTTGGTTAAGTTTACCAAATATCTAGATTGTTAATTTATAGCAAGAGCTATTGGTAGAATTGACTGACCTGCGTAGTTACCAATTATTCTAGGTGGATTTATAGCAAGAGCTATTGGATAGATTGACTGGAACCTTGGTAATTGTTACCAATTCAGTGTGGGATTATATAGCAAGAGTCTATTGGTAGAATTGACTAGTCCTGGTAAAGTTTACCAAATATCAGGTGGATTTGATATAGCAAGAGCTATTGGATAGATTGTAAAACCTGAAACCTGTGTAAGTTTCCAATATCAGGTTTGGATTATAGCAAGAAGCCTATTGGTAGATTGGATCTGTGACCTTTGGTATATCGTACCAATTCATGGTTTGGAATTTATAGCTAAGTGCTATTGGTAGATTGGACTGACCTGGTAAGCTCTCATATCAGGTTGGAATTATAGAAGTGCTATTTGGTCTAGATTGACTAGACCCTGGTAAGTTACCAAATATCAGTGTGGAATATTATATAGCAAGTGCTTTATTGGTTTGATTGACTGACCTGTAACTGTTACCATAATCAGGTGGATTTTATAGACACAATGCTTATTGGTAGAGACTACCTTTTAGTTTACAATAATTCAGGTGGATTTTATAGCATGTAAGTATTTAAGTGCTATTATTGGTAGTTAGATTTGACTGCCTGGTAAGTTACCAAGATCAGGTGGGGATTTATAGCATTTATGCTATTGGTAGATTGACTGACCCTGTATAATGTACCAATTCATGGTGTGATATATTAAGCATTAAGTGTCCTATTGGTTAGATTGACACTGACCTGGTAGTTTTCCAATATCAGGTTGGATATTTATAAAGCAAGAAGCTATGGTAGCATTGATTCTGACCTTGGTAAGTTACCAATATACAGGTGGATTAATTATAGCAAGGCTATTGCGTTTATAGCATTGACGACCTAGGGTAAAGTTACCCATATATCAGGTGTGGAATTTATGCAAGAGCTTTGGTTTAGATTGAACTGACCTGGGTAAGGTGTTACCAATATTTTCAGGATGCGATAATTAGCAAGAGCTATTGTTTAGATTGACTGATCCTGGTTAAACGGCCATATTCAGGTGGATTATAGCAAGAGCTATTGGTAGTATTTGACTGATCCGGGGTAGTTACCAATATCAGGTATCTGTGGATTTATAGCAAGAGTATGGTTTTAGACTTGACTGACCCTGGTAAGATTACCTAATATCAGTGTGGACTTTATAGCAAGAACTATTGGTAGATTGACTGAACCCTGGTAAGTTACCTTAATATCAGCGTGGAAGTTTTATAGCCAAGAGCTATTGGTCAGATTGACTGACCATGGTGTAGAATTACCACATAATCAGATTGTGAATTTTATAGCAAAAGTTAGCATTTTTGGGTATAATTGAAACTGCCTGGTAAAGTATACCTCAATATCAGGTGGATTAATAATATTTAGCAAGAAGCTAATTGGGTGTAGATGAATTGGATTCCTTGGTAAGTACCAATATCAGGTGGATTTTATAGCAAGTCTATTGTATAGATGATCTGACCTGGTATATGTTAACCAATATCAGGTTTTGATTTATAGCAAGTAGCTATTGGATAGATTGTACTGACCTGCGTAAGATAACCAATATAGTTGTGGTAATATATATAGCATTAAGTGCTAATATTGGTTAGATTTGGACTGACCTTTGGTAAGTTTGTTACCAATCTATCAGCAGTGGATTAGGATTTATAGCATTATAGTGCTTATGGGTAGATTGATCGCTGATCCTGGTAAGTTACCAATTTTTTATCAGGTTGATTATGTACAAGAAAACCCCACCCTAATATGCATTAAGTGCTTATTGGCTTTAGATTGGAAGCTGACCTGAAAATTGGTAATTTTACCAAATAGGTATCAGAGGGTAGGATTAAATTGTATAGCATTAAAGGCTCATGTAAGAAGTAATTGACTGATCCATAGGTAATTTACCAAATCAGGTGGGATTTATAGCATTAAGTTGCTCTATTGGTAATTGTGAACTGACCTTTGTTGGTAAGTTACCCAAATATATCAGGTGGATTTATAGCTTAATTTAAGAGCTAATTGGTTATAGATTGTCTGACATCCTTATGGTTAAGTTACCTAATATCAGGGTGTGAATTTATAGCAAGTAAATGCATATTCAACTTGGATAGAATCCATAGAACTGACCACTTTGGATCATTAAATGAACAAAGTTTACGGCAAACTATCAGGTGGATTTTAATAAGCATTATATTTTATTTTTCCCAAAATTACTTGATAAATTAAGTGATTGACTCTGATCATGTCTAGTATGGTGAAACGTCTACTTAATAGAAGTATTAATTTCGCTTATATCATCCTTTTATATGCTAGGTCTATTTGTTTTTAACTCCACCAATTATTGTAACAAATCAATTAAAATTCGTCAAAGGAAAAAAAAGGCCAAAGCAATAAATGGCTTAGTCGAATGTGACAAGCCAAATTACTTTTATGATAAGTTTCTCCAATTATTCTAAGTTTGAGCTGCCAGAAGACAACATGCATTGCAAAGTAAACATGTAATAATCTATAAATATAAGTGCCTTAATTTAGGAGGCTGATCTTTTAAAATCTCAAATTATTTCTTAAAATATCTTCTATCTGTCTAAATATTATATCTGTGTCTAATATTTGACCCCTCAAAGATGCCAGTCCCTTGCTCGGGGATTAGTGATTATAGTCTCTAATACCCATCTGACACTATTTAGTAAATTTTAAGACATCCCTTGCAATGGATTATGCAGAAAGCCTTAATCGGACCTGCTGTTAATTATAGACGTTGATGTAATCCTGCTGAAAGCTTCTTATACAAATTTCCTGTGTATATTAGACTTATTAAAGGCCTCCTCAATAAGTCTAGTAAGACGCCCCAAATCATTTCCAAAAAAGTTTTTCCATCCTAACAAGATTTATCATCACAAATATATAGTATGTGAACAGTGAAAATCTGAATATTCTCGAGGCTCATCATTGGTGCGCGATAAGCGGACATTGCCAATAGTTGGACTTCAAATATTCCACCTCCAATTTCTCAATAGCTATGTTTCGTGTTTCGGATTTCATTTTGAGGTGGAGAGCGAACGATAACAATTATTAATGCTCATTGCTTGTAAGTGAAATTTAATTTTTGGTAAAAAAAATCTCTGGACGCACTTGAGCAATAAGTTCTAAAAACTTTTTAGTAGCTCGGTATCTAATGGAGCAACCCTTTCAATAACATGTTAAAAACCGAAATTAGACCGGATGTTTCATAGCGATTATACGCAAGTCACTTAGTTATTGATAGGGTACGAAGTTTAATAACTATCTTCTAAAGACCCCTATATCCCAAACATGCTTCACACTAAATCATTTAGCAAAAAGAATAATTGGGTTACGTATCCAAGAATTTATTAAAAAAAATCTTAGAAACGTATACTATTATGGAACGATGACTAGGCAACCACAAAATCAAAAGGACTAACCTTAATTGATTATACACCTTTATGCCCTCACTCCTACTACATGTATGATGTATAAGATTCGTGACTGTACCCCAAGAGAAGGAATGAAGTGGATTATATACAAACAATAGGCTCACATAGAGATATAGCATTGCTTTTATAATGTCATAAGATTTTATGGCCAACAACCCTACTATGAGGTATCATCTGATTCTAGGTAAAGTCTGTCTCATCGCATAGAAAGAGGCGCGAGTGAGAGCCATTTCTAATTGCGTGTTCGGACAAAATGTAAAGAGCGTGAGGGGTTCGACCCTCTTCACCTTTCTCCTCAATAAGTCACCTTCTCTCCCCAACCACCCCTCTTTGGCGTACCGGTGTCCACCACCACCACCACACATCTGACAATTTTTATATTCTCTCGTTTTACTCTATCTTCTGATCCACTCTAAATCTCACTTCTCACTTGTTTTAAATAAGCATAGTCTAAGACCAACACCCTCAACGCCTACATATATACATTTTCTGTAATAAAACCTCTTGTTTTATGGATAATGGGAAGGAATTAATTTGATCATTTAATTTTCATTAATCTCAGTACTAATTTTCAATAATTCACCCCATTGATAAATTAGCCATCTCATCTCTCCATGTAACGAGGGACAATGTACTGCAGGTTGACTTTGACCCCTAGATCGTGAAGAGTCATATCCCAGAGAAAATTCCATTCACCCTGGTTAATAAAAGCGAAATCAGCCATAGGTTACTTACTGACCTAAACACCAAATGGGTGAATCCTCGACCAGCAAGTGACCCTTGTAACGTTGAACCCCTTCCCGCCATGCCCTCGCTCACCCATTATTAAAACAGTGCTTTAATATAGAGATTCTATAGCCATTATACAAAGGAAAGAATTGCAAGTGATTATCATTTTCCCCTCAGACTCGTCCCAAATAGTTATGGAGAGATTCACGGAAACCATTATCTTGGAAATAGTAGGTCAATGTTACATCTGTTTGATTGGTCTGCCATTAATCCTGGAATATAGGCAATGATACACTGTTTGATTGGTTCCACTGACTGCTTAAACATTCAATTGCTGGGTCAGTGTTGCCACCTGTTAACCAAGTCATGTAATGATACTAGCTGTCACAGGCTGCATTTTGACTGGAGTATGATCAATTCATTTAATAAAAAAATTCAAATCTATTTTTCATATCATTCTCATAATCCTTAGAAAATCACAACTTCAAATCCAGATTTGCACAATTTGATGGCAATCAAAGAATAAAAAACATAATCTCATAAAGGGCAATAACTTCTTGTGAAAAGGAAAAAAAATGCAATGGATCAGACTGGGTTAAGATCTCTGATTGCCAGAATATTAGCCAGATGGATCAGGCACCTGACTGGAGATTCACGGCAGACCCGGGTTCGAATCAACTGCGGTCTGGTTTGTTGCATTTACTTCCTTCCTGTTACATGTTTGGTTCACTGACCACTTCTTGAATTGCAGGTGAAAGTTTCTGCCATTTTGCAAAAAACCCTGGGCTGTGCGTCTTCCAAGCTGAAAGGACAATTTACAGCACTTTATGATTTGGTTTGTTTTTTTTTTTTTTCCAATCATAGTATAATTGCGAAAATGTAGCAAAAAAATAAAACACACATAAATATTTCCCCCTTTATCAGTATTCAGCTATAGGCATTTGAATTTTTAACATGTTTTAACCTTCTGATATGATATTTTCTCCATTTATTTTGAAAAGAAGCTCATGCAACCATTATATGGTGATAGAATCTACTCTTTAAAAAGCAGCCTTTAAGTCACAACCTTCAGCGAAGGTTTAAAGGGAGCCTAAAAAATCACCGGCTCGATCACAGTTTAAAATTCAAGAATTCACTGTTTACAAAAATTAGATTTTAAAGCGTATAAAATTCAAAGCCTAAAGATTTAAAAAACAGTACTAACTCCACAGAATCCATTAGCAGGCTAAATTGTCAGGATGCCTTAATTATTAATTTATATCTCATGAGACAATAAAATATTGACCTATATGCATTACCAGGCCTATGGGTAAGCAGGATCTATATGAAACCAATAGTAAAATGTATGGAATTACCACATATCTTGGACAGTCTAATTGCAGTGCATCGTATTTTTACATTGTGGGTCTTCGAGTCAATTATTGAATCATTTTCCCAGATAGACTAGCTATGTCATCATTACCTTTAACTGATACCGACTGCCGTGTACCTCCTAGGAAAAGAACGCTATCTGAAAAACAATGTTACTTATAGATGAAAAAGCACTTTTCCTCACGTAATTCAAATATGAAAGTTTATCATAAAATTGCCCTTCCAAATGATGGCAATAAGCAACCCTTTGATTCCGAGTCAAATGTCCAACACGAATCCAGACAACACATGAATCCTTTCAGGTGGGCTGTGAGATAAGGTCGTATTCCAAGCGAACAAAACTTCCTATTATAGTAGTATAAGTCGAAGAGCATTGAGGTGATTAGGCAGGGCCGCCTCCTGTGGAAAATGAACAGCCAATTGCCCATTCTTCCGATTACTCCTGAAGCCTAATTTGTTTAATTAGGGGCGCGTTTACCCCCGAAGATTAAAAGAACCAATTATCAAATTGTAATTAATCGTTGCGGGTATCAATAATTCTCTGTACATTCGTCGGCCACAAAAGAATTTTCTCATTTTGGAAGTCCACCGTATGATTTTTCCACGATATCGCGAAAACGGACCTACCTAGACTACCGCTGGACCAAAGATCTGACAAAGGATGATGGAAAATCTATTTTAAATCTACCCACACTTGCGAGACCCAGGCCAGTATAAAACAGCAGCTCTGGAAATGGTGCAGACAAAATAAGAACTATGCGATTTGCTTGAATTGTAGTGATAGAAAGTGCAATCTGAACGCCATTGATGTGGTCCCTTCATAACATGCGAGACACGGAGGAGCCCCCATGCTTACTGGACCTGGTCGATCAACAGTGTATCACATGCTAATAATAATCTATTGATGTTACTAATAGCATGAATAACTGAAACACCTCATTAAAAAATCGTGTCTTGATTTGGTGACCTTGAAACCACCTTGGATTCACAATGTGATTCAGTCGTAGACTACAAATAGGCCCCAGGGTGTCCGTGAGATAAAAGTAGCATAGTGGTTAAAAGCACTTGTCTCTTTCTCATCCGCTGCGAACCCGAAGTTTTCGATTCCTTCAAGATCGGGCTAGTGGTAGATTTATGGAGAGGGTATGGTGGTCGCCCACCCTCGGACACATTGTGAGATGGTTATCCTTTTTCGGGTCCACCCTCCGGATTTTTCGCTAATTCCCCATTCAAAAAAAGATGACCGCCCTCACGCCAAAAATCTTGTGTTATATCTGTCAAATAGCTAGTTTTACAGCTAATGTTAATTGTGTGATGTAAGTGTCTGACATTTTTCTAATAAATATAGCATAATTTAAAAATATTTAAATTTTATAACCTATTTCATATTTCATGATGATTAATAAAATCCGGTCGAATACCAACCCGTTAACTACTGTGTAAAGATACACGGAGGTTAGTGTTTTTCTTATTTACATGGCGGCAATTATAGAAATTTATATAGATAATATTCAAAAACATTGGTTCAAAATATATATTAAATATGTAGCTCGCTCTCAGACCAAAATACTGTATTAGTTAAGGTAGATTAAGTAGAATCTCTCTAAGATGTGCCGAGGTGACATACATAAAATTAGTGACCACCTGATATTGTAATGAGACTTCCAACCCAACCTATTTTAAGCTAATCTTTCTAGTTATGCAACACATGATGGAATACTAACATAAGAATTATACACCTGATCGGAGGGTCTCCCACTCACATAAGTATTATAAAACTGTGGATGGTTGCACACTAAAACACAATTATAGCTTACAATTGAATAAATCACCTGACTGGTTGACGGATGGTTCCGATGTTGGTAAGCACTATTTAGTATATAAGAGTGGGCACAACATATAGAGTAATCGTTTACTCCACTATTTCATCATCAGGCATGCGACCCAACCTCATAAAGTATTTTCTCTAGCCCCTGGATAATGGCGAATACAACAGTAAGGATAGATGTCTGACTTTGGCCACAAGACCACTGTTAATCGGTTTGTATAAGTACATCGAACACATAAAAACGGAATTCCTACGGCAACCTGATGGAATATAAGCCATACTATCACTCAAGCATAGTTTATACATACTGACGTGATATGGTTTGCTAGTACCAGTACTAAGAATGGTATATAAAAAAGCAGAACCTGTATGAGAATACAACCATAAATTTATACTTTGACGTCATGCAACCTGTCATAAGTGAATTACAAATCCTTATCGATAACCGGTATATGACACCTGATGGAGACCAAACATAAGTATTATACACGCTGGATGGTCATGCATTGTAATCATCAAGATAATTTATTAGACTTGAAATCGCTGAGTGTGAAGCGTGGTATAACATAAGGTTTATCTGGTCCTCTTATGATATCATTCTACCCACCCATTGACCAATAACGGATGTAAATTGTAGTCTGAAACGACTTGCACAACTCCTAAGACAGAGATTACATTAGTACACCTGGGTACCGCTTCACCAATCTCTGAGATAGACCACTCTTACAACGCCCGTCACTACTGGTTTAGCTAAAAATGAATCTGGATTCATTAAATGAACCGAACGATATGTCCCAGTCCTAGTTATTCTGATCCACACATGATGTTCACACTGCTACCAACGCATAGTAACTAAGCTAACAATGACCTTGGAAGCGAAGTGTGTGGTGGCACCACATTACATATATTTATATACATTATTTGAGAAAGGGGCCAAATCCTATCAAGTAATTGTTTCGTTTGATCAAAGCAAACATAAACATCCAAATAAGAACTGTCTATACACCTGATTGAGTAGTGCGTCTCGATTGCGGAAGATATACACAAGAACTAGTAAACTAAGTGTCGGTTTAAATTTCCTAAGCACCCCAATGTGAAGAGCGACTTTAATAGTATCATATTAAAAAACAGATTACATGTTTGTCCTTAAAAGCAGAAATTCTAATAACCTTGGAGTTCAGACCACCATGATCTGGGTAAGCTACAACAAAGTCATAATATTAGAATAATAATAATAAAGGTATATTATGCCAACTCACATGACCTAGTATGAAAGGAATCCTTGTCCGGTTAAGATAGTTTAGAAACTGAATATATGGCTTATATGGAATTTTATCCTTCAAAACGGCTAGGTATAGTCAAAGCTTCCTAAGGTCAAACAGGTCACTAAATCACAAAGCACATACTCATTAATTATATATCACAATTTCTCCATAATGGAGTTACAACAAATTGTATCCTTTATTACCGATATGTTTATTGTACTTGATAATCATACATAGATGAATCGAAACGAAGGAACATTTACACAATCTAAAAATCCAAAAAACTTCCAAACACTATACGACATATTTATATCACAGCGCCTGAGTGGAGAATACAAACAAAAACAACATACGAGTTTAACGCACGGACATATTCAAATTTTTTAATATAAACACCACCTGGTACCAGTTGAACATGAATGGAAAATTTAAGAAAAGTGTAATATTTCATTTTCGACATAGAATTATCGATGATTAACTGGACATTGTACGATACACTAAATTTAAACATTATAAAGTGCACTTCCGCCCCACTTCTTGATTGAGTTCAGATGTTTGATCGGAGTAAAAAGAGTCAGGATCATATCACCATCAAATAAATCTTCTCAAAAAAAGAATTGTAATTGAATCTATCAAAAATTAGCTATGTGCGAAAGAGTGTCAAGAAACTGAATATATCATTATGTAAAAACATTTCAGACAATTAAAGAATTATTGGTATAGGTATTATCAATCTTTTTGAGCTTTTATACCGTTGCCCCCGAACTCTAGCTTATATATTTGATTCTTAACTATGTTGTCTTAGAGTCCTGAACTCTTGTGACAAATACATAGCAGAACTTTATTCATACAACAAATAGTTGAATAAATAATTGCAAGTAATCTGGTCAAGAACCTTTTAGGGAGGGATAAAAATCAAAATAGGATCAGAAATACCTTTTTTCGACCACGTCCTTCCATCTGTATGTATGCATTGCTCATGCAGAATATCCCAGATTGAGACCAGTTGTGAAATCAGTGGCCCATATATAGCCAATCTTCCTAAACTTGAATGATTTCTTTCCATTAATTCCATCATTGGATTTAACCTATATAAACAATCAACGATAATTCTACTAAATTATTAGATTCCAAAAGAGTTTGAAAAAAAAGAGTTACACCAATCACCAGTACCCAGTCTTACATTTGAGGATATTTTCCTTTTGTTTTAATCATTTTGTCCGATCCCTAATTGAGAATTGTTTTGTCATTAGATCTCACCTATAAATATCAAATTGCAGACGGTCTCCCCTATCGACCATTAGTGCCACTCTATATTTTACGTTGTCACTTACGTAGTACTTTTGAAGTGAACACGGGGCAGCCCTGGTTCATTACTTACGAGTCGAGGGCACCAACACATCCATGTTACGAGGAGTGTTTCCTTTTGCCCCATCGGAGGGGTTCGTAAATAATATAATTGTATAATCATCTTTGTGCTTCATTGAATCCTATGCTCGGTCAATGTATAGCACCACACCCAAGAGGATATATATCAGCTTCATAGGTAGTTCTTGGACTACATCTAGAGATATGGACGTATTATTAATATCTTTACTACGCGTTTACAAAGCTGTAGTTTGTTTTCTAATTCATTATGCCACCATTGTCTAAATTTTTTTCAATTTCTACCGATTACACAGCGCTTTCAATAGAGAATTTATTGAACAAATTCAGAGATAAATCATTTTTTTCCATTATGATTACTCAAGAAGCTTACATCTCGTACAGTAACTTCATTAAGGAACATGAACCGATACTTTCCCTAGGCTTACGAAAACTACTAGGATGAGATAAATCGTCATTTCAAACGTATGCCAGGAATGCTATAAATGCTAGCAGTTTTCCTGGAACGGAAATTACTGGAAATGATCTCCTCATTATGACTGAGACTTCAGAGACTCGGATCAGGCAAGTTGGGTCTAAGAGGTGCTCGTATTCTGGTGATCTCGCTATTTTATACGTCGGGCCCTCCCCGATCCCAGAGTTGGGTTTTAAATTGTTTTTATTCTAATTTAATGCTAATTTCCAATTTAAATTTTATTTACATCAGTGACCACCTTAGCGAACCGATTTCATTGGTTAATATACACCTTTATATCAAGCTACAATGGTGCCGTGGGTGATTTTAATTGATCAATCACGTACTCATTTAAACACTTCCGCCCATACCACAAGTAAAGTGCTTATAATTGGACATTAATTTAGTGTCTTTGTATATATTTTAATTCGTGGATGTAACAATACATAACAAAATTTTAGTTCAAATTCCGATAAAGATATTCATTCAAAATAAATCTTATATTATGGTATATCGTGGCTATTAAAGCCAGCCGTATTTACCAATTTCACCGAAGCCTTAATTAGACTGGTGTAAAACCCTTTATACGAATCCAAAGCGACATTCGTGCATTTGATGAGTTTTTTTAGCAGCGTTATCTACAAATTTCTAAGGTTGGAATAGCCCCTTTATTGCTAAAAGTCAAACAGGCCGTTAAAAAAAGATATAAGATTCATATTTACATGCTTCCTTGTAGCTTAGAGACGCAACATGCAATTATTTTAACAAATAAACGAGGGTGAAGTTCTGATTTTTTGTGGAGATGTTTCAAAAAGTATCCTCTACTTTTCATCCACGTCAAATTTCTGGCTTTTGTAGCATTCCACCTTAAACTCTCTCCATGACTTATGACTTTCCCACTTTCACACTTACCCGTGGTATTATCACAATTTTACACGAGCATATACAACTGTAGCTGCTACCTCGTGACAGTATGTCATGAGTTGACTATAATTAAAAGATGTGATAAATTAGCTATCCAAATCTTTTCTCTGCTCCGGTAGTCACGTTCAATCATTTTGTGTACCTGGTGGTTATTCCCCTTGTCTTAGAAATTAGTTAATCAATGCAGAACAATATCTACACTGCTTCATTGGAAATATTCCACGCGTGTGTGCTAGTAACTCGTTCATTGTAGTTCATGAATAAACCAAATTCTCACTTTATTAAGCCCCCAACTGGATTTATACCACTCCCGATATTGTACTCACCAATGCAATATAAAATTCTTGTGACTTCCTACTCAGCGCAGCAGAAAATCATATAAATCACAAGCGTTCATTAAATGATCAAAAGCGTGAGATAGCTTGACGGCACTTTCTATTCCCTTTCTTCAATTTCTTCTTTCCCTCCTCCTTTTATGTTTCTGTTAACACCACAGGTCACAAAATATATCACATCTTCTTGTTTCCTGTCCAATAATTTACTTCTGCACACGCTAGATTGTAATGGTACTTGTACAATTACAAGTAAAGAAAATGAACTGAATATTCACAACATACATAAACCCCTACAAACATATACCCTTCCACCTCAGTTTCTAGTCGCCTATCGTGGCATGTTTTATTCTTGACAATAAAACTATCTGTTAGATTTTGTGCCCGACCTGTGTAACATGATATGGCAGTTTCTTTTTTCTCTGAAGAATTTCAGTGAACACACAATTACCATTGAATCACATCAGCACAATTCCTCGTAGATGATTTTCCCCGTTTTTGGAGAACCCAGCAGAAGAACGGACCAGGACATATACTTAGTTCCCTGCTAGTCCGTTCAATCTTTCCCCGGACATTGATGCGGACAGGGCTGCCGAATTACATATTTGTTTATCTGTGAATTAAACAGAGAGTGTCCTGACTTCTGTAATTAATTTCAATCCATAACATTTTCTCATAGTTTGTATCAGGGGTTGTTCTTAATGGAAAAACAGAAAAAGTTTTTTTTTCTTTCTCTACAGAAGGACCTTTGGATATAACCTACAATTAATTTGTAGACCAATCTCACGCATGAGGTAATGACTCTGTGGCGTAAATGAATATTATGCAATGGCACAAATCATTAGACAAATGAGAAAAAGGCGAGATGGGCATAAAGGCAATCTGCCCCCTCAGGAAGTGGATGCTAAATAGGCTATCTTATGTGCACCTCTACATCTGTGTAGAAGTGAAACCTTAGTAGAGTGTAGTGGCCGAACTGATAGTGTCAATTCTCTGACAAGATTCACCGCGTTGCATTTTTTGTATTGTTCCCACACAAACAAGCAGTGAGAAAGTTGACATTGATCCTGTTACTAGGTAGTGAATTGGTCACTAGTTATCTAATTTCACCCACCTCCTAGACTGACAACGTTCTGAATTGAGTATATTCCCCTATTCAGAAATACTGTTTTTTTTTCTGCCATGAGTTTCGGGGTCAGTGTAGTAGTTTTTAGGGTCACGAAATTAACAGACAGATCCGTGTTCTCTGCATGATGTCCACGTCTATCCTTCATACTATCACTGATCCATTTCCTTACAGTTGCTGACTCCAATGAACTGACCAGTTCGATTGCCAAACTGATCCCTTGCATGTCAACCAACACTCCCTAACAAACTCACGCATTCTTCATCCCAATTATCCAACTGAACATCCTCTTCTCCCGCTTCAATGCCCTTGCAGCCTCAGTGTCATCTGAACCTGACCAACTCTTGTTTTAACGCAGGACACAACAGAAACAAGATAGGTTAGAGTGCCAAAATGCAATGAATGCCTCTGTATTATATGGTATTCTTTGTATCGTCCTTGAGCTCACTTTTTCTCTGTCGCATATTAAATAACAATTAAAATATCGATAAAATGCCCGATGTTGATTTCATCCCTTTGCTTTTTTTTTCGATACATCCAATGCGAATTTATATTAGTATTTACCACAATGGATTTTGTCTCCCAAGTCAATTAATCTAGAACATGGGGTACTAATGATTGGCTGGGAGTGATTTGGAGCATTTCGTATGTTAACAATATTATAATTTTCTTGTAATAATATATGATAAGTCTGTCGATCCCTTTATTTCAATCTAATGGGGTTCACTTGACAAAGACTTTGCTGCGTAGAATATATGTGCTTGGAACGAATTCCATTCATCATTGTCTAACCATAAACATTAATAACTATCAATGACCTTTAACTGGTACTTTGCTCGATGATTTCTTTTGAATAGTAAGGTCTATACTCCTTGTGGATTTTCAAAATCGTTTATGAAAAATTGATTCTGTTACTAATTGCAGAATTTAAATTATATACATCATTTTACAAATGGTTACATCTATTGGTATGAGATTCTCAAAACGAATACTATCGTAAATTTATTGGTATTTGCATGTAAATAATTCTAGTGATAAATGTAATTGTATAATTCAATACTTTTGGTCTGATGAGAATATCAATCAAACTAATTTTAGTGGTGAGGTAGAGTAAGAATGATACAACATGAATAATTAAATATACACACGACTATTCAACGCCTGAAACATCCATTAATTACAAATGAAACAGACTAGCATTCTTCCCAAAAACAAATATAAATTTAAGGAGAAATACAATAGGCAAAATCCCAGCAGTTATGACTGAGTGGCGTGTCCCACCAACCAATCGTAGGCCCCACAACAGTTGGCATAGGATATGACAAGATTTTTTGATTGAAATTTTTGCATGTGCTAAAAACGGATATATTAACCTCAAAGATAGTGGGATAAGAGTAGAAAGAGTTACAAATAAAAAATCTTCAGAATGTGTACAAATGACACTGGGAGCGACAAATGATTACAAAGTTGTTGAGTTTGACTATCCCTAATTTCATTATGCTGAAGTGATAGTTGCCGATTATACGGAGCCGACTACGCACTAACATCAGCTTACCCCTTATTGATGCACTTTACGATTTCTGATCATTCTTTACACGTCCAACTTTGATTCAAGAGGTTTTGTCCATTAATTGTACGCTAAGCGAATCTACCGCATCACGTTAAACAATGCGAACCAGATGACGTTAAACCAACCGTCAATAGGAATTTAGGATAGGGGAAAGCTTTTATACGTTGTCCTCCAGACAGTTATTTTTTATAGCAGGCTAAGACCAAATCATATTAAAACGTACTTTTCTTCGAATATTTCCCATTATAAAACCAAATTAACAAGCTAACTATCTGTACATAAATATAATTAATCAAACGTAAAGAACACAGCTTTTCTTTTGCGTCGGATAAGCCCATCTGACGAATGTGTGAAAAAGTCATTTTTGAGATAAATGAGATACTTACCCTATGCATAGGGATATTATTTTCCGTCTGAATATCACCCGAAATAAATGGATATCGCCCTTGTGGAATGCCTTCGAATCATCTGCAAACAATTTTTAGTGTGGACCCTGCCACTTTTTAATTGCGATGTTATATAATATTTTATAAAATTTATTTGATGTGGGTGATGAAACAATTCAATTCTTCTTACATACAATTTAGGTATAATTTTTATTGTGTGTAGACCTCTATTAACATAAGTCTTTAATGAGTGAATTCGGTATTTTGGCGACTCACAATGCCTACAAAAGTCAAAATAGCATTTGATACTATACATATTCATTAAATTTTATCATCATAAAAATTTATATTAAAATTTGTATACTTTATAAGGCATGCGGAATTCACCTGCCCAATATATCTTAATGCTATTGACTGTGTTAAATTATGCTCAACTGGTGAAGTATTTTAAAGCTCACAAGCGGGCCTCCTCACGAATTGCACTTATAGAATTCCAAGTGTGGCTTATTCAAGAAATAGCTATACTACCTCATGATCTCTTATATTCGAGGGCTGATGAGCAGGGGTCATGCACGCTTAGATTTATAGACATGGCTGAGAACTCTACCCTATACTTAATCTACGGTTGATAACACTGGTTGGATATAGTACTATCCTACTCTGAAAGTTTTAACCTCCGCGACAAATATATAAAGACCCATTTAACTATTTCTATATCTATATCATCATTTTATATATACGAACAACACCAATTATCACCGTTATATAGTACTACATTTCCGACGTATTATTCATTTCCACCTTTGTATGGTTCTCCATCACACGGGTAAACGTCTGTGTATCGAAAGACATATCATCTTTTCATCATCCAAACCAATGTCAACATCCGCTGAAGTTATTTAACAAGGTATATGCCTCAGTTAACAACACAATGAGAAATCTCGCGTTCCTTACTTCGAATCACGTGTGGAACCAGAGCCTCAAAAACTCATTGTACTAGCTCAGTCCTGAAATGAATCTATGTTATGTGGTATAAACAAGATGGATATTTTAATTGGCGTAACTAACAAAGCTCCCTTCCTGTGTAACAGCAAATGATCTTAGTGGTTGTTATATATCTATGTCCACACCTAATAAATCCCAAGTGTTAGTTATAGCAACTAATATCTAAAGAAACTCCATCACATCGTGTACAAACTTTCTAGACAATCTCTGACATCTATCTATGGTATCTTCTATGAAGCGACGGCTATGAGCGCACAACTCTACGTAATGGGTACAGTTTGTACTTGTCAAGTGATTTTTTGTATCTGCTTTCGTCACAGTGAGCTATGGGCTGATAGTGCGAGACATACACCTATTTGGCAACGATCTTTGTGATGTTTTTCGTCTCATCCATGACAGTTCTCCAGTGAATATCACTTTAAGTACTCTGATCTGGTGCCTTTACTGTCCCAGAAATTTTTAGACTGTATTCCTATTAAGTTACACTAACTATGAGAACATTAGACGCCCGACCTATTTGGCACTACTTCTCAGACTGATACCTAACTTACTTTTCGGCCCATATATTTCTGCTCCATCATAGATCACCTTATATCTCATTGCACTAACTCAAGCATCTACTTCTATTTCGTACGTGACGTTATTTATCTGCATCAGAACTTTGCCAATTTCTTGAAAAATGCTACACCATACATCCTCTCCCCATGATTAATGCCTTCGACCTTTCATGCTTGGCTACCTCCCAGACACTATTGGTATCATGGCTGACCGAGTACAGCTTTAAGTTTGCACGAAAATCCTGCACTCTAGGTAGCATAACGAGAATCTCTAGTGCTTTCTACCGACGCTTACTAAACATGGGCCTTTATCATTCACTAATACACAGGAACTCATAGAGCGGCCCTTTGCCATCTAGGCCTGTTTACGTCAGGATCATATATAGCCAAGATGAAAACTACGTTTTGAACAAAACAAATTCCAGACCATTAACGCTAACATGATGCCTGAGGTAAGTCAAAGTTGTGATTTATCCGAGGAGCTTTAAGACTCTGTAACATCCCTATCCACAAAAATTCCCTTTGTGCTTCAATTAACACAGCTGTATGTGCAGAACTGTCTAAGGTGCAATTTTGTTACTGTAAATATAGATTCTGTCCACATCAGAACTGTGTCCTTAGCGATTTCCAAATATTCACACAGTACAGATGTACCATATCAGACGTAAACTAGATGAGCTATTTAGAATTGAAGTCAATAACAAACTCATCTCCTAGTTGTGCAACAGACAAATGGATCCAAAACATCCACCCATAGGTAGTTGGTTCGTTCAACCATTGAGAAAACAGAACTTACGGTGCGTTATCAGCGAAGGCGAAGAAGACTTAAGGGTCGATGTAGCCTTATGGAAGACGTGACTACATCCATTGGATTTTCATAACTCGCAAACCTCCGAGAAATATAGTTCTGAATATGACATCACAATTTGATTTACAAGCCTGACTTGGGCATCATACGTGCACATTACCGTGAATTTGTCAATTATTTACTCATTAGATGGCTTTCGAGAAAAAGTTTTATTATATCGAGTTGTTTACCAAGAAGAATATCGAACCAATAGGCGGTCATATCAATAGGATACCCCATAATCTATCTAAACTTAGTTGTGATAATAACCAAGAACAATATCTAGGAGATGATTTCCATTCCTAGACATCCCCTTCAATAGCTTCATCATCGGTTTCTTCCTGTCGGACTTTGAGACATAGGTTCAATATCTTAATGGTACCCAACCTAAATTTACATCACACCTGTTTCCTGCTAACCAGTGAAAAAATATTTCCAAACAAAACTTCCGTGAAAATTACAAATTACGTAAGTTTAGGAGTAATATATAGTGAATATATTGAGAAAATTATGCTGTTGAAGTCCATTTCCAAAAACACCACAATTCACTCGTCAGTAGATAAGTTGCGTATAAATAATGTATTTGAAAAAATGCAACTATCCATAACCAGCTCCATAAATATCTCAGGATCCATCCATTTGCCCACCCTAGTTGAAATAATTAGTAGTTTCCCATCTTGCTGAGGTTGTTTTCATATTTTAGCTCCAGGATATATTTTAAACCTATTCTATCGACCTATTGATAAAATGTTAAAAAAAGAGGGTATAATCTAATTTTAGATAGGACATGGATACTCCCACTATTAGCAGGTTAAATGGGCAGCGCATAAGATGAAATCAAACATATATCATAACTATAATGTTATAACTTTTAGATTTCAGCATATCGCCTGAAATATTTTCACTCCCTCAATTTGATTATGATGCCGCAGGGTTGGTAAACGGTGTATTACTTTGAATATTGGAGTTATAAAAAAAATAACAATTGGAGTATATGTGACTAAGCACTCAACATATTACCATATGTAATTGCGGATATAATAAAATACTCCCAATTCTTTATTGGATCTACGTTTGAGATCCAGTGGTCAAGCCTATGGAATGAACATGGGAATATTCCACCCAAGCAAGAGAACCTTAATACTCAGGCTATATTTCGTCGAGATCGACTTACACAGAGGACTCAGAGGAATTCGCCAATTTTTAATAGTATCCACTGTAAAACCGCTCCGTTTTGTGCTATAGGTCCCTAAATTATCTTTATTCCGAGGGATAGATCAAAACATATAGTGCCAATGTAGCGATTAAGTGAAAATGGATCAGGACCACGGCAAGAAAATTCTTCCACCCACAAGTAAACCACAACACTTTGCGTATACCAGTTGAAAACTCATTTCGCGTTAGTCTGACCACCCGAGAACTCGGCCTCTTTACTCAAATTTTCGGCGCAACCCTAACTGTTTACTAACTTTCACTTTACAAATAATAATATAGTGCAATAATAAGTTTAAGGCCATGTACTTTTAAATCAAGAACCCATCTCTAAAATACACCAATGAAACATCTATGTAATAAAATGTGCAAAGGCACATAGAAATATAAATTCGAGCCCGAGTCTTGTGGGTGTGCCCAAAACTCCAAATCCCTAATCATAATTGATTAATAAGTGAGTAAAATTCCTGGCCTAATAACTATCACACCTCTTGTGTATGGCCATGCTAACCATTGAAATGTCTGGGAATCTACTCGTTCTCACAATGAGACCTTCACTTGGAGCAAACAGCAAGAATCGGAGAGTTTTTCCAGATGTATAGATATTTATTTCAGTTAATGTAATGACACATGATTGTACTATGTTATTCTCAGTATAATGAACAGTCGCTGAAGCCAGTATTATGCTTTTATGGTATTCTCTTCACGAGTTTATGAATGTCACTCCTGTTGATTTAACATCTGTTAGATAAAAAACAATATTCGGGAAATGCCTGCTACCCGGTCCAACGATAAGTGGGACAGAAGAGGGTACTCATCCATCAAATTCACAAGCTTTACCTTACAGTTTTGAAGGATCGATACTATATGGACAAAAAGAAAAACTCAACTGTCATGACGCTATACTTCAAAAGATTATCTTGATAAGTTTTATGACATTCATTTGAAATGTAATGTGTTTGCAAAACAGAATTGTAAATTATACTCGTCGCCTATACCAAATTACATTCAAAGTATTTTTGAAAATGATTTATTTATGAACAAAATGATTCGGATTGCATTTCTTATTTCCCATTCCAAATTATTACCCAAAATGAACATGCATTTCCTAATGTTAAAATAAAAGTAAAACTTTCACACCATTCCCATTTGTACTTACAATTATAAATTTTTAGTTCTTTGGTTTTCAACATGTTCTAGATATCGAAGTATCCGGCTGTTCATAGTCGTCACCCCCTTTAATGTACACAACAAACCCCATGTCACAACCAGAGTAGAGAACAAAATAAAAAAATGGGGTAGAGGTAAGAAATCTGTAAGTCACACGATGATGCTCACAAAAACCTACTGAAATGGAGTATGTAATTATAACGAGAGTAAGTAGGCATTAGTTCATAATGGAGTGTTAGAAATCAGGTCATGGATGTCAAGTGTCCACTGTATATATTTCTTCCATCCTTTAAATCTACCTCAATCAAATAACTATTAGTTACACAGTCAGTCTTGGGACATAATACGGAGTACAATCCAGGGTGTGGTAAATGGATAAATCCCAAGATATTTGGGCGAGGGCGAAAGCTCCGTGTTTCTCATATTCACACCCCTGAGATGACTCAATCGTATTATGTCCCAAATACTGAACTGGGTATACGAATTTGATCCCGCTGAACGCCTATAGATTAATTATAATCAGATTTCAATCTTATGAGACATCTTTTATTAGCTCACTCTGCGAGCGTAAGGCTTCAAGTGAGCTTCTGAAAATCATATATATTTGGGACCAGAATTGTCTAGTCGTCTTTCGTTGTCGTCGGCGGTCAAGTTGTCGTCGTAACTTTTCATTAATTTTCGGACTTCTTTCAAAACCGCGTGGGGCCAATTCAATCCAAACTCCTTCCCGCTGTGGTTACACATCATCCTTGGAGTGAAAGGGCTTCAATTGGACCTAGGTCCCTCATCAAAAGGGGAGATAATCACGAAAATACCATAAAATAGGGTTGGTGTCATTTAATAAAATCTGTCTTCTCAAGAACCAATTGGGCCAGGAAAACTTGAAATTTTATAGGATGAGCTTTCCTGAATATTAAATCGGCTGACCCTTCACGTTTGGTGTATCCAAAGGTCATGAGAGTACCCCCTGGTGGGTTACGATGGGGCCCCAATAGTGGGATCAAGAGTTTGACATATGATTAATGTTATGAGGAAAGATCTTTAAATAACATCCTTCTTCTCAAGAACCATCCGAGGCCAGCGAAAGCTTGAAAATTAATATTGGAAGGGCTTCTTGATGATAGTGATGAGATTCAAGTTTGTTCAAATCTATGGTCACCCCCGGGCTTTCGATCGCGGTGGCCACAATTATCTAGGATTCGAAAGTTCTTGTTCATCTCCTATCCATGATTATATAATCTCTCTGGT
>CAJDSM010140939.1:0-14459 GCA_903981925.1 Ostrea lurida | reverse complement strand
CATATTATCCCACCAACTGGAATAAAGACACACATATATTCATGTCGCTTTACTGGATTTGTTATTGAACTGACATTTCAACGGCCAAACTAACAATTCATTTTTATGACAAACAGCTTCACCGATCGTCATTCCATATTTATGTAGCCATTATATTAATTCAATTCATCGATTGCATATGGGTGTGTATGTCTTCAACTTTAGTCGAATACCAAGAGCTTGTCCTGCGTATGATCAGTTTGTGAATGGAGAGAGCTACTCTACAAACATTGTTGTGTCGCAGGGTGTGTCAACTCACGTTAAGACCAGCATTTCGTAAATTCTATGGCTTTATAACGAATTTAGTTTATCCACTATGACTACCATGAGCAATTGCTGGTTGATGGTTTATACCATTGTTAAGCCTTTCACACACTGATTTGACTACTGATTGTTCCGTTTACTGATCAAGATTGGGCTCACGGCGGGTGGTGTGACCGGTCAACAGGGGATGCTTACTCCTAGACACTGATCCCACCTCTGGTTGTTCAGAGGTCCCATTTGCCCAACTATTTGTTGTTTTTATTCTATTTAGGACTTACGAAATTAACTGTTCGTTTATTTGCCTTTACATCATGGACACTAAAAAACAACATCTAATCAGATCTTGAATATCACAGTCACATTACAGTATTTTTTAAAAAATCACTTTTATTGTGTAATAGACATATGGTTATATGGGAACAATAAAACTAAAAAATGTTGAGTAGTATGATAAGAATAAAAAACAAAAGTGGCTTCTTATTCTAAACCTTAGTTGAGCGTTATGGTCCATTCACTCCTTTAATTTACAATTGTTAGAAGTGGATTTTAAAAAAAAAATGCTACTTTACGATTTTCTCTCCGTTTTGTTGTCCTGTTTACATAGAAAAAAAATGATGTAGATACATTTTAACTTTCATTTTATGATAAATAATTGTGAGGCTGCATTAACATTTTTATTCTAGATTAATAATATGGAATTTTGGAATTTTTTAAAATTCCTCATAATTTCAATCGTTGAGAATGATTTGCAGAACAAAAAGGAAAGTTCGTGGTTGTGTCAAAACTAAGTAAGCTGATCTACCGTATTGTCATCTCCAAGTATTTACAACCTGTGCTCATCGATATAGGCATATCCCAATTTCTTCCACTCCACAACAAACGCGACATTGAAATAGATCACCACTGATTTCACACAGTTTTCTATTCCTACACAGCGCTGATCACCAGAACAAAACCGGGAACTTTCTGTGCTGCTTGTCCCCATCGTTTACCCTCTGCCCGTAAAAATGGTCTGGAAAGCCATTTGAAGAAGCTTCCCAAGAACTTCAGGGAAAATTTCCCATGGTAATACGCACTGTGGACCCCATTTCAAAAACACAGAAATAAGTAAGACAAGTTTTAGATTTAAAACCAATGAACTTCATTTTTAGTCCACACGAAGCAGCAGATTGAATTGTTGAACTGACTATGTGAAGTCAGCAAGGTGCATGCGTAACATGTTGCTGATTTTAAGATACATATTATGATTTAATATGCACTTTGAATAAGATATAAAATAAAGTCAGCTGCGAGTTCAAAAGCAATTTTGCTAAGGCGAACCTTTTGAGAGCGATGTAATTATCATACATTAATCACAGAAAATATAAGAATATTTTTGAAAAATTAAGGTGAATGAATTCATTTATGCTGGATATATATTTCATTTTATGAACTATATATACTGTAATATGGTCTGTTAAATGATTATGTTATACTGTAGTTAGTGAAATTTTGTACCTGAACTTCAAAAATACTTTGATAAATGTGACTACTACAATGTGCGCTCTTTTACATGACCTGAAATGAGACCAATCAACTACAATTTGTACACATGCTCTAAATTCTCCAGTAAATACAATTAATAACCAAATGCTATTTAAAAAAAAAAAGACAATTTTTCTATCCTATTTGATTTTGGAATATCATATAGACCGTGTTTGCATTGCAACGTTTGTATATTTTGATTCATTTTAACAAAATAAACAAAAATGAAATGATGGTAGCCATTTTTGCCCCGTTAAGCTCAACAGTTTGAAGTTTTTGATTGATAATTGATTGATATTTGTTTGTGTCCAGTCCCGTCGAGAATATTTTCACTCTATATATTGAGACGTCACTATTGCCGGTGAAGGGCTTACAAAATTAGACCTATGCTTAATATAACCACTTCGAGGTTTTTGCGTGCCACACATGCTGCGACAAGACGTCCGTTTTAAGGTATCCGAAAGACCCGTCATTCTCACTGCCAAATGCCGAGCTCTTGGACAAGGAGCAAATCACTATCTATTTAATCTTCAGTTTGAAAGCCGGCGTCTGAGTACGGGACTCAAACTCACGGCCCGATCACACTGAGAGCTCTACGACAAGTCCACCGCGACCAGATGAATAATAGTTGCTCAAAAAAGCCCAAATTACATATCACAGGACCACGGAACAAAAATTGTGGAATTTGGTGGATCCCCGGGGGGTAGGGGTTTCTGACCTGGGGGGGACTTGGTACATATTTTATATGTAAAACCATTTGAAAGGCATCTTTTCAATGCTATTGATATTAATGTGAAAGTAAATTGAATATGAATGAGAAGAGAGCCATTTATTCATAATTATACCCCCTGCAACAAGTGGGGGGGGGGTTGTGATTACTGGAATCAGATTGTCTGTCCATCCGTTGTTAGACAGAATGGTTCCCGAGACTTTCTAGTGTTAACCTTTCCACCTAGATCACCATATTCATGCATTAGGTCTACCCATTGGACAAAGGTGTTTCCTATTGAATTTAGCACGCTCAAAAGGTCAAAAGGTCCAAAGCTCACTGACATTAAAGTAGCAATATGCGTTTTCATTAAAAAATTCTGAACAATCGTGCGAGATTTGGAAAGATATCTTCTGTGGTATATGAATAGGAATCATATGCATATATTGAAAGATATTAACATGTGAAATAAAAATATGAGGGACTCCCTGTGTGGGCTATTGATACTCCAGGTGACCGTTAGGCCTGTGGGCCTCTTGTTGTTTGATTTGCGACCGATTAATGCTGATTTAACCAATTGCAAACATCCGTTTTACCTGCTCCGCTTTATGCACACTAGAAGGTGAACCATACACGCCATAAATTTGGCGCAGTCAACGGCTCATCTTTTTGGAAATATTCAGAGCCCCCATTGTCAAGCAAGTGGTGGACTCGTCTTGTTACGGTTCTCACACATGTGGGGCACGGGTTTATCATTCAAGTGGTGACAGTGTGATTTGTACTACTAAAGAGGAGTTTCATCTCCACAGTATCAAGCATGAGTCTAGTATCTAATAGTTTATGTTTTTATACTGATATGAGAGGAACGGAGAGTTGTGATGAATATTCAACAAGTAATGACGATTTTAAGAGTAACCATGTAAATCAGAACTTGGAGATTGAGGGCACAAAGCTTGCACAGAGGTGGCGTATTTACGCATAAGCTATAGATTTACTTAGCTGAATGTCTCTCAATTACACGTTTTAATATCGCAATTGATTGATATTATAAATAAATTAGTTATCGGCTGCATCTATAGTAACGCCGCGATAACTCTTATCCTTACAAGATATCTTGTCATGACAACTTTTAATATTAAACGACAGGAGCCGTCTACTTATTTTGAGTCTTTTATAGTTAACTCGCTGCTTTGAATATACATCGCGTACCATATTCGAAAATATGATTGTATGCTGTATTGGCCGTGATTATACTGGTATCAGTTGTGAGATTGCCCGAATTGAGTGGCTCTTCGAAACAAATTGACTTGAAATCGTAATCCCTTCGTCACTGATTAGGATCGTCTTCTGCTATTACTAAGCTATCGCAATCTCGACACACACATAGCTTGTCATAGAGCATCTCTATGCTTCTACATGTACGCCCCTCTCACATTCTCCCTATGCAAATTGCTTCAGATGATCGTCCCTCCACCTATTGTTGAAGCGCTAATTTAGTCTTCTACCAAGACGACGGGCTCGCCAGTTTATGACCATCTGTTGAGCAATATTCTACGAATCCATCTAATCTCGACTTTATCTCATCATGTCTTGAATCGTCTCTCCTCATTCAAACAACTTTCAGAATGACATGCTCTCTGTGCATGCGGCCCTCTTTAGCAGTCGCTGGTCTCGCTGACATAGCGAGCTGAACCCACCTTACATATTTCATCTTATTTTTTTTTATGCGGTTTCTTATCTTTGTCACCTATTATGACATAATCGAATGAACCTTCCAAAGACATTATTATACAAAACGTTTAGCCATGCTATTAACACGTACAGACCTGCGTCTGCTATTATTGGATTATCTCCCATAATATCAAAAGTAGTAGATAATTAGAGACTAAATTAAAAGTATCATTTTTTTTCTTACTTGCCATATATAGAGCCTTTTGCTTGTGTTTACAATAGACATTTGGGTTTCTACTGGGAAGATGTTCTCGACGAGTTATGTGTACAAAAATGTGGTGATTCATACTATCTTTGAGAGTCTCCATTTTCAGTGCCATGTGTACTAATAAATATAAGCTGATGGACCTAATGGTCTACTGCAAGACGTGCACATAATGTGTGAGTTCACGATGCTTAAATAAGATATCAAAGTATATTTTCTCCTTGAATCTAACTTTTTGAAAAGGTTTCTAAGCGCTTAGCAGAAATTTCACTGCACATATAACTCGTACCTCGAGTCCCGACATTAAAGAGTCAATGTGTTTTATTATGTTGACTGTGTATACTAACAAAAGTCATATTTACTACTTCATGGTTATTTCATTTGATTCTATTCATATAGTTACAATAATCAAGAAATTTGAGATAAATAATAATGAGTCTTGCAATCATATCTACCATATATAACGAGATCCACTCAGTCTTTACCAATTTATAGTAGCAGCGTACATGTATCCAACGATTATGACACTATTCTATAAAAACATATTAAGTACTGTATATATAGAGACTTAATTATAGCGCTGAAGTCTAAAGTGAATATTTATACAATTCACTTTATTATTTTTCAAATAAGTCTATATATTTTACTGTAATAAAGATGTGTATTGACAATTTACCATCGCTCTCAAAGGTTCGCTAGTTCTCACATAATAAAACATACTGCGTCTATATTCGATCGTATCTCTGAGCGTGATCTTTAATACTCTTAATCTTAACTCTCAAAGTGCATATATTAAGTCTATAATGTATCTTTCAAAATACCAGCACACATTGTTACCGCCATCGCACACCTTTGGCTGATCGTCAGCTAGTCAGCTCTTCAACAATTTCAAGAGTCTGCTGCTTCGGTGGACTTAAAAAATTGAAGTTCATTGGTGTGTTTAAATCTAAATACTTGTCTACCTTTATTTCTTGTGTTTTTGAAAATAGGGAGTCCACAAGTCGACGCATTACCATGGGAAATTTTCGCTGCTGGAAGTTCACTTGGGGAAGCTCTTCTATTCAAATGGCTTCCAGAATCTCACTTGTATATTTATTTTCCAAAAAACAACATACTGTAGAGCAGAGCGGGAGTTTTAAAAACGCCTGTGAGACTATAGCAGGCACAGAGAAGTCGCTTCCGACGGATTTTGTCTGTGATCCAGCATGTGTAGGAACTAGAAACTGTGTGACAAAATCAGTGTGATACGTTGATTCTTATAGTCAATGGTCAGCGGTGTTGTATTGTTGTCTGGAAGACAAGGAGAGTTATGGCAATTAGTACGAATGAGCAACCAGAGGTTGATAACCTTGTTGGCATTAAATACTGGGAGATGACACAAAACGGATAGACTGCTTTACTTTTTAGATTGGACAAAATCCCACTTTGAGCGAGCGTGTTCCTTCTCTGTGCTCTCTCAATCATCATTCTCAACGGATTTGACTGAATTATGGGATTTTTAAAAAATGTCCACAAATTCATATTATTACATCTAGAATAAAAGATGTTCTTGAGCAAGCGCTCACCATTCATCTACCATATTATGTATCTTCGCTATTTTTATTTTCTTAATAGTAAACAGCAACATACAAAAAAGTCGGAGAAAATCGCTCAGTAAAGCCTCATTTATTTTGTTTATAAATCCTAACATTCTAACTCATTTGTGTTTAATATAAAAGGAAGTCAATGACTCATAGATCTCTCAACTTAAATGTTTACAGAATAAAAGCCGTTTCTTGATTTCTAGCTAGTTCTTACTAGGATACTCAACATATCTTTTAGTTTATTGATTGTTTCCACATAGTACACCATAAGTAATCTTATTAATCTAATAAAAAGTTTTTAGTTAAACTGTACCCATAGTCGGTATATAGTGAACTGTGATATTCCAGAGAATCTGAATTAAATGATGTTGTTTTAGTGTCTCCAACTATTGTAAAGGCTACAATTATAACGAACAGTTGAGATATTGCGCTCGAAGTACCCTAAATAATAAAAAACACAAATAGTTGAGGGCAAAATATCGGAATCCTTCTCGCTCTTGCACTACACCAGAGGTGACATCAAGGTGGTATCCTACGGAGGCAGTAAGCTTATCCCCTGTAATTCGACCGGCTCAGTCATACCCGCCGTTGAGCCCATAGTCGTTGATCAGGTAAACGGCAACAAATCAAGTAGTCTAATTCAGAGAATGTGTGTTGAATATAATCTCAGGACGCATGACACAGCTTAACATAGTGCTTTATGAGTACACCATTCTAAATCGAGCCAACATTGACTCCAAATCGTAGGTGGCATCAGTTTGATAAACTAAATTCGTGATACGACCATAGAATTTAGCGAAATGCTGTTCTTTAACGTGACTGTTAAACCCCTGCGACAACAACTTGTTTTAAGTAGCCTTCCATCTCGATGAAAACATGTCATCAAACGCAGGACATGCCTGTGGCGCTACTCGAATAATGTTAGAGAGACATACACACCATATGTCAGTCGATGAGTTGAATTAATATTAAATGCTACATAAACTCATTGGAAGTTGGGAGCGGATAGAGTAAGCTGTTGTCTATAAAGTCGAATATTTTAGTTTGCCGTTTAATTAGATGTCATATGTTACAATACAAACTCTCCACAAGTACCAAAAGTAGACAATGTGATATTACTGTCGGGTGTCCTTTGATTTGACAGTTGGATTGGCAATAATTGAATCGGACATACATTAGAAAAAATCATTATTATTAATAGAATAAAAACGTCGCTCATATATCGACATTTTAAGGCCACCGCTAGAGGATTTCTCCTATCATGTAAGATCTTATGAAGATGAAATTCCCCTCAATACGAATATAAAAAGATATGTGACATTGTGATAAAATTTCTGATAATCTTTGTATCACTCAAAATAAATTCATATGCTGAAGCGCGTTGTTTAAAGAGGAATTGCACATATTTTGATCTATTGTCTATTTTGTTTTTAGTTATTTACGTTGTTTTCCTGATCTGTATTATGTGCTTGCAGTCCTTAACAATAAACATTCTTCATTTCCTCTAATACTCTCTGCAGAAACAGTCTGTGCAGAACATCTAACCAAGACTATAAAACCATTGCTAATGAGAGCCAGAAATATTTTTTCCCCAAATCTCCTGTTTTAAGAAACATTTTTTTCAGATTTATTTTGTGACTCTACTTTTCATCTTCTAAGTGTACAAAACTGAAAACTAGAACATCCACAAAAAAACTATATATAGTAATAAAATACCACTGCGTTTATGTTGGCATTCCCACAAGCTATTCTCAGACATCACATTTATTTCTTATTAATGAAAATCATATTCAAAGGATGCACCACATATTGGTTATCTTAATTTGCTAATTGGATTTTATTATATTTCTATTGTGTTCTAAAAGTTTGCAGGCCTCCGCCCATTTTACCGGCTGGGCTTACAACTAATGAATCCACAATGCATCTCCCAAGACGCGGATAATGGCTCTCACGTCATCTGATCCGGCAGGTGCCGCGACCCCGCGCAAGCATCACCGACGGGAGAATCCTACTCTAATCTATACAACGCTGGAAACATGGAGCCGTGAATGTAAATCGACATATGAATGAAAAATCATTATTATATTTAATAGATAAAACGTCGTCCACATATCGAATTTAAGGCCACCGCTAGAGATTTCTTCCTTTCATGTAGAACCTTTTGAATGAATTCTGCCTCATACGAATATAAAAATATGTGATGTGATAAAATGCTGAATTCTTTGTATCACTCAAAAATCTATGTGAAGCGTTTGAGATTGACAAAATTTTATTACGTATAATTTGTTTGTATTACGTGTATTATGTGTTGAGTCCTTAAATAACATTCAATTCATTCAAAGTCTCTGAAAATATGCAACTCACAAGACTCTACCGTTGCTAGTGAGCCAAAATATCCCCAAATCTGCTATTTTAGAAACATTCTTTTCAGATTTATTTTGACTACTTTTCTTGTACAACTGAAACTAAACATCCCAAAAGTACTCTATATAGTAATATAATAAAAATCAATCAAGGATTCACACATATTGGTATATCGAATTGTTGTAATGATTTTATATATTTCTATTGTGTTCTAAAAGTTGCAGCCTCCGCCCATTTTACCGGCTGGGCTTATAACAATGATCACAATGCATCCAACGCGGTAGATGGCTTCACGATATGCCCTGCAGGGTCCGGACCCCGCGCAGCTATCACCTACGGGAGGGATCCTACACTAATCATCAACCTGAAACATGGAGCCGTGAATGTAGTGAAGGTGTTAATATACGCCAGGCAGTTCTGTTGTGGTGAGGAAACTTTTCCCATGCCGCCATTATCATACACCCCCTTACACTAGTCTCGTTCAACCAGACACTCGGTTATCTACGCAAATCTCCGACGACCTGTTTACGAAGATTTACGGAGATAACCGAGCGTCTGGTTGCACGAGACGAACCCTTACACGTATACCTTCATGAATCAAACAATCTAGACAGAAGCAAAAGTAGGATTGCAGATTTTTTTTACAGTACCAGAACATGTAAACAATTTGAATATANGTGAATACCTTCATGAATCAAACAATCTAGATAGAAACAGAAGTAGGATTGCAGATTTTTTTTTTTTTACAGTACCAGAACTGGCTAATGTTACATGTATACAATTTGCATTGTTTTGCTTACCTTTGATTAGATTATATTTTATTGGGGAACTAAACAACCATTTTCTGTTAGATAACAAATAATGTGAACATTTCAATATCACTGCATTTTTTGACTGATATCGAGAAAATATTCCATATACTAGTACTTTAGGATATCCGCTAGGAAGCCTGAATTTTCATTCTTTTTGGTAGATTTGATTTATTTATTAATTTTACATTTGTACATGTTTTGTTAATATGGCTACTTTTATTCCGTTGTTAAACTCTATTCAATTTGTAGTTATCAGTTCATTTTTAACCCTATGTTAGAGTATGCAACATGTAGATTAATGACATTTTTACAAATTGGTATTTTCTCTTATCCTTTTATATGCATCGCACAGTAAAATCAAGCTGCCAATTAATAGAATTGTTTTTCTTACAATATATGGGCAAAATCGTGGATATCAACCAATTCAAGCATCGTATTGCATATTAGCAAAACATGCACAATGATTAAAACAAATCTTATTTTTCCTATTTAACAGGTGAACGATTCCGTGACGTCTCTGTTCGCGTCACAGGAACTGGGTCGGAATATACATGTGGATTTTACCCTGGACCAGCTACCACGGGAGACCGCTTCCTGTTTTTCTGTGAAACCGGCACCAGGGGTAGTAACGTCAACATCATGATTCGGTCTGCAGACAATGAACTAGAAGTATGTGAAGTTGAGGTCTATGGCCAGCCTTTGACATATATAAGATACATAAAAGACAACTATCGGGAAATTTGCGCTTTCTTTAATTGTCAATTTACTAATAAAATTGCGGTTGTGTTATTTGTCTTTATGTTCTTTTATCTTTCATTCGAAAATTATTCATTTATTTTTTTTAAAAACATCAACAGCATTAGACGAAGAGCTGGAGCTCCTGAACAATGAAGGACCGACCCTTCATTATCGTGTCAAACTCTACCGTAACAAGGGAACTCCGTTTTTGATTTTTATTCCCAGTTACAACCTATGCTAAGTGTCTTACATGTATATTAGGCGCGGTGTAGGAACGGCCCTAAATGTACCCTATATACACTGTCCGTGGATTCAGATTTATTTTAGAATCTATTAAATTGTATGGTTTGAATACGATATTACAGATTGAAGATAATATAATTTGTTTAAATTCGTGTATCTTTTGTCATGGTTTTAGTCCAAGCGATTTGTTCAAAATATGCTCAGAAGGTGGTAAAAGCATGGAATTTTGCACATACATGCATCTTCTTTAGGTCAGTAAATATTAGAAGTAGATCCAATCGAATAACTAAAAATGGCGGCTTTTGACGTGTCGAATTAAAGGCCACCGCTATCTAGAAATCTTCTCATGTAGAAGTACCCTAGTACCCGTAACCGGGCCACTAGCACTCAAGGCTCTGAACAGAGAAAAAATATCCTAGATATAGATTGATTAATTGCTTACAAACCGAGGCCCAGTGTCAAGAAAGGTGTAGCACGAATAAGATCCTTCCCTGCTCAAAGGCCGTAAGCGCAGAACACAGGTCTAAATTTTGCAGCCCTTTGCTGGATATGGTAATGTAAGTCGTGTCAGTATGATTGATTCACTAGCCAACCATCGAATGGCAACAACGAAAGATGTTATACGTCCGCATAAAAAGCGAGCATATCATGACTTAGCGTTGTCGTCCGTCTGATTGTCCGTCCTTCTGTCTCTCTCATTTGTATTCGCAACTCCTCCTAAACCCTTGGGGGAATTTAATGAAACTTGGTACAAAGAAAGATCATAATGTGGAGATGTACATATTGCAAGGGGTGTGCTGTCCGATGTCTTTAGTTAGGGCCCTTGTGTGTAGAATTAGATTGGTGAAGTTTTAGGTCATCATCAAGAGACCTACTGTCATCACCCCCTGGTGTCAGCGTCACACTTCAAGGAAAAACCAAAATGTAGAAACGTCGTGTGGAAAGAAATTGCTGGTGACTGTTAAATCTAGCTTTTCTTATTCGTTTATGTGAATCTACTATACTTAATATTAATAAAGAGTTGTTTCTAGATGTAATAATCGTTCAAATGTAACATCAGAAAGTATCATAAGTGTATTCAATGTATAAATTTTGTGTCGTTTCAAATGCAGCTGAAGTCAGCCGTTAGGTGTAAATATAAGGAGAGATGGGAGGAAAAATGAAACAGTGTCAGGACTTGTGGAATATTACTTTGCTAGGAGATTAATATGTGAGGCTCGTAAATTTCTTTTACATCTCTGTGAGCACATTTCAAACATAATTTTTCTGTGACTAAGGGACTTTGAAATGTCCGTTACCAATCTACCTGCGACATAGAAATGCTACAAAGACGCCTACATACAGATATAGGAACAGTGCTTAATATACATGTATTGTACTTTGTGAGTTACATTAATTGGCTGCACCCCAAAGTAGGACTGCTTTAGATTATTTAATTTATACTGACTGTTGAAATAAACACCCCCAAGCTGAATTCAACCGATATGAGCATAACGACTAAAGCTGAATGTTGCCCAACCAAAAAGAAACCCATCATATAAACGAAAGAAAACACTTTGCTGAATTTTTCATATTTATCTCTTTTAAAAGGTAACGTTTCAGAATCCAACACCTTTTATTTCAAGATTATTGTCATATATATACAATTACCGTTCAGCTTTACCTGATGTAATTCACATTTTCCATTATCATTGATATTTATTTCCTATATAGATATTTTGTTTGGTTGCATAATATGTTTTCGAATATCTAGTTTCCTTTGGACTGATAAGTAAGAAATTTATCCAAACACACCCACGCGTCGTTATGGCCATGGTTATCTGATGGAAATCGATCTGTGACTTTCCAAACAGATGGGAAATGCATAAAGTGTTGAAATGTTCCATTGAAACCTTATCATTTTATCGGAACAGTTCTAATTTTTTTAAAGTCAAATAATAGTAATAAATGTACACTACAAACATACTAAAAGTGTTACTAACATTTCAGGAAATGTCCGTTACCTGGAGTATTTAACTAAAAATTACCAAGCTTTTCCAATACTCGTTGTCGATGACAATCAATTTTTTAAACTTTCCTGAAGATTGTAGCTCAAGTTAAGAGTTATAGGTTCGTGAAATGCGGTAACGAACATTTCAAAACATGCAAATTTTCCCCTAGTCTGCTTAAAAATTAAACGGGAATGTATATCAAAGGCATTTTTATGGCAGCAGGTAAATGTTCTTGTATGTGTAGAGCGTAGAGATTTTAAAACACTGGATGCATATATTTTCTCATACATGTAGTTGGCAGTAGCGAACAAATATAGTCTTGCGTCTATGCTCAATTTTTTTTTCATAATGATACGACTAAATGAAAAGGCGAAGATAACGAACATTTATCAATCTCGTAAGTCTCAAACAGAACATAAAACAAGAGTTGGGCAAACACGGGCCCCTGACACCAGAGGTCTGATCAGGTGCCTAGGAGGAGAGTAAGCATTTCCCGTCGACTGGTCACACCCGTCACTGTCACACCCGCCGTGAGCCCAATGTCTTTATCAGGTAAACAGGAGTAATCCGTAGTCAAAATCAGTGTATAAATAACGGTTTTGCTATGAATCACGTAAAAAAGCAATTTGAAAATAATTTGTGTTAACTTACTTTGACCATTTATCAAAAAAAAAATGTCTTCCCCAGCAGGTACATTAACGTTGAAACAACGTCGCATATTCGACGTTGACAATGACGTTGAAAAAGATGTTTTGATTTTGTTAATTGAACCGACGTCGAAATAATGACGTTTAACAGACTGTTTGATTTTGTTAATTGACTACCCGATCGTGCGATAAATCTCGACGTTTGAAGTATATTCGATTTCAATGTTGAAGTCAATTGTTGCATTTGCGACGTTTGGAAAAAGAGTTGATTTCGTAATTGAACCTGACGTCGAAATTCTGCGTTTGGATTCAACGTCACTCTGAAACTAAGGTTGAAAATCCATGTATTGAGGTATCATTAATTGAACAATTGAAATGACAATGCTCTAAGTCCTAAGTTCCTTTCAATTCAAATGTTTCTTCGATCTCGTCAGCCCCTTAACAATAATGTCTATTTCATAAAAAACATTTAAATAATGACAATAAGAATGAATGATGAATACTGTAATATTTTCAATAGCAAAATATAACAAAAGTGATACGTAGTTCAATTCATTTAAAAAAAAATTAGTTCATGTCAGCTTTTTCTTATGGGCTCATTTAATGTCAATTTAAATAAAAAGTGATCGTGTAGATAAATTAAATAGATGTTCCCCGAACGCATCTAACCATGAACTATTTCATATCCACAACATTCATTTACCCTAACAGATAATTTTCTCACTGTCAAGATTGAGTTACAAGTATATATAGATATATTGTCCAAGGGATTGTCAAAACGGATTAAAGACGATTTCTATTTCCTTCTCAAACACAAAGCCTTCAGCCACCTTTCCTGCCAGTTCTTTCAAGGATATATTCAGTATTTCACAATGTTGAATATATATATCTGCTGCTGAAAAATGTTGCGATACAATTCAAGATTATCTGACAAGGGGTTGTGGGACTATATTTTATGGCGTTGAAGGACTGATTAATCAAAAAGCATGGATTTACAGTTTCTATTCATCCAATATACCTATCTATTTATTATACCCTATGTCGTATATTCATTTATCTATTAAAATAATGATACAAGAGTATGATGACTTGGAAACTATTTCAAATATTGTTATTTATTAATTTTTGTTGAGGTATTTTTCAAACAGAATACATATTCTTGTACAGAAAAGTCACAATTCAGATATAACTCGAAATTCTTACACACACACACACACACACACACACACACCACACTAATAGCACAAACATAGACTGATTACCATAGGCCGACTCATCCTATCTCTCAAGACGCTCAACACACGACGCACAACCAACACAACTACGTCAGTAAGCAACTTAACACTTCAACAGTTATCATGTAATCAGAAAATTGATCATGACTTCTGCGATGCACAGGGCAAAAATACTGAGCATACATTGGTATATCAATAGACTAGATTTCTATTTTGCGGAATAGAGGAGTTGCAGTTCAGATAATGTTGTATAAGTTTGTCTTACCTTGTCCAAGTGGGTGAAGAAATTAATGGACTCAATCATGCATTAGTTTATAAAGCCATTCAATCTTTTCAAAGATTAGTTAAACAGTCTGATCCAGGACATCTCTCTT
>CAJDSM010140862.1:0-14736 GCA_903981925.1 Ostrea lurida | reverse complement strand
AACTTGCATAGTAGGGCGGATTAATTGAACAAGAGGCCCATGGGCCACATCGCTCAACCTTGTGAGCACTGCTGTTCACTAAGAAAGAGCAGTTAGTAGCAACTGTAATCCATATTGTGGCCCCACCCAACCCCTCGGGGGGGGGGGGGGGGGGGGGGGGGGGGGTTATTTATCTAAACCGAAACTTTAAATCTAGTCCATATCAGGAAGCTTTCAGGTAAATATCTACTCGTCTGTTCAATGAAGAGGATTTTAAAAGAATTTCCCAGATTATAATCAAATTGTTAAAACTTTGATTCCCCTTCTGGGCCACATTGTACCCCTGGAGTCATGATTTGAGCAACCTTGAATTCTCACACTATATCAGGAAGCTTTCAATATAATGATTCAGCTTTTTCTGGCCCTGCATTTCTTTCAAGCAAGAGATTTTAAAAGATTTTCCTATTATAACAATATGCAAAACTTTGGCCCTATTGGGCACCCCATCTTTACCCCCGAGGGTCTGTTCATGATTTGAACAAACTTGAAATGTCCACTATATCAGGAAGCTATTCATATAAATTTCAGCTTTTCTGGCCCAGTGGTTCTTGAGAAGAAGATGTTTAAAGATTTCTATATATATAATATGCAAACTTTGGGTTCCTGATTGGGGCCCCACATACCCCCGGGGTCATTGATTTTTGAACAAACTTGAATCTCCACTATATCAAGAACTGTTCATATAAATTTCAGCTTTTCTGGCCCTGGTCATTTCGTTCCAAGGGAAGAAGATTTTTAAAAGATTTTCCCTATATAACAATATGCAACAACTTTGATCCCCCATGGACCCCATCGTACCCCCCGGGGGTCATGGTCATGATTGACAAACTTGAATGTCCACTATATCAGGAAGCTTTCATATAAATTTCATGCTTTCTGGCCCAGTTGGTTCTTTGAGAAAGAAAAAAGATTTAAAGATTTTCCCTACTATAATAATATCAAAACTGTTGGTCCCTATTGGGGCCCATCATACCCCCGGGGATCATCTGATTTGAAACAAACTTGAATGTCCCACTATATCAGGAAAGCTTTCATATAAATTTCAGCTTTTTCTGGCCAGGTGAGTTCTTTGAGAAGAAGATTTTTAAAGATTTCCTATATAATAATAATGCAAAACTTTTGATTCCCCTTATGGGGCCCCATTCGATACCCCCGGGGTCATGCATTTGAACAAAACATTGAATGTCCACTATATCAGGAAGCTTTTCAGATAAATTTCAGCGTTTCTGGCCCAGTGGTTTTTGAGAAGAAGATTTTTTTTTAAAGATTGTTCCCTATATGAATCATATTGCAAAACTTTGATCCCTATGGGGGCCCCATCGTACCCCCAGGGGTCATGATTTGGAACAAACTTGAAATTCCTCTATATCAGGAAGCTTCCATTGATAAATTTCAGCCTTTCCTGGCATAGTTGGTTCTTGAGAAGAAGATTTTAAATGACACCACCCTATTTTTGATTTCGTGATTATCTACCGTTTGATGAGGCCTGGTCCTTCATTTTGAACAAAAATTGAAAGCCCCTTCACCCAGGATGATGTTCTGTAACCAAGTTTGGTGGAATTTGGCGAGCAGAAGTTGAAAATGTAAAAGTTTACGAGACGACAACAACGACAACGGCACAAATTTTTGATCAGAAAAGCTCACTTGAGCCTTCGCTCATTGTGAGCTAAAAAAAAACAAGAGCCCACAGGCCTTAACGGTTCACCTCGAGTTCATAGCCCACACTGGGAAGTCTCATATTTGCCATTTTCAAGTCTCAATATGGAGTCTGTTTGTTCACATGCTTGAAATCTTTTCAAAATATGCATAATGATTCCTAAATCATATACACAAGAAGATTTATCAATTCAAATCTCACAAAGGGTTGTTGTTAACAATTCAAGAATTTTAAATGAAAACCATATTGCTAATTTAATGTGCAGTGGCTTGACCTTTTGACCCCAAATTTGGAGTTAAACCATATGAAGTTCACATCTATTCGATAAGACATCTTCGTCTCATGAAGATAGTCTATATGTATGATATAGGCCTAACAATATAATAAGGATTTTATAATTGGCTCTTGAACCCAGAAACAACCCTGCCGAAGAATTGAATTCATGACTTTAAAGAACTTGTATGATTTGTTCATAATAGTTCATGAATGATCATAAAAGGAATTCTTAAACAGTTCATAAAAGTGGTTCCATTGAATAAAAATTCAGAACATTTCATAAAAACTCATATTAGTTCATGAAGAATGAAGAATATATATATATATTGAACTTTATATTGTAAGTGAAATTCTCTGAATAATTTCAACATTCTTATTTTCATGAACATTCATGTTCTTCATCAAAGAGTTTTGTTCATTCTTTTTTTCTTTTATAAAAGAGTTATTGTTCTTGTGGAATGTTATGCCAACATTAAAATAGCTTGGGGGCATCTCAAATTTTTATATTTTGTTATAAACAATCATTTTTAATTACAAGATATAATTTTGTTTGTAAATTGAATCTAAAAAAATTTAATGGGGTCAAATTTGGCCAAACTGCAAAAGTGAAATTTAAGCTTTTGATCTTTTAAACACTTAACAAAGAATCTTATCAAACATGTCACATAAGCATTTCACCATCATGAATTATGACTTCGATTAGTTTACAGAGTGGGGCATGCCAACGTGCTTCAAACCAATTGCATTCTGAGAAATAGAGTAGTGATTCAAGATCTCTTGTAAACATGTATCAACTGACATGCACTGCATGTGAAATGCAGTCATAGCAGAGAGGAACAGTGAATATGCAAATGCTTGCATGTAATATTCTTGAATGTTCATAAGTTTCTGAATTGACATATTCTTGATGCTTAAATGAAGATTCAGTGGAATTTACATACCTCTGCCAATTTTGATTCATGGACTACTCCCTAGTTCATGAATATGTGCATGAATCTTATTTCATGGGAATTAAATTCATGACTTCATGAGTGTTCCAATTGAAGAAGTCAGAGGTAGTTCATGAATTATTCATGAGCTGAAATTCAAACTGGTTCAGGGGAATATAATTCCATGAATTTTTCTTAATTGTTCATGAAGTCTATTCCTATCTCTCGCAGGGGAAATATCGCTACTTTTTTGATGTCCAGTGTGCTTGACCTGGTTGACCTTTTGGACGCTCAAAATTCAATAGCGAAACATCTTTTCCCATGGGTAGTCTTAAGACCATATGGCATGATTATGGTACTCTTTGGAAAAAGGCTAACACTTTAAAGCCTTGGAACCATGTCTGTCAACAGACGGATGGACAGACAACTCAATTCCAGTATCCCCCACCTTTCATCCCCTACTTGTTGCAGGGGGGGGGGTATAATTCTGATAAAGGCTCCCTAACTCATTCCAAATTATTTTTAGTTTTCGCATAATATCAATAGCATTTTGAAAGAAAATGCTTTTTCAAATGTTTTAAATAATTTATAAACACTATGTACAAGTTTGGCACCGCGCCTTGGGGTAGCAACCCCTACCCCAGGGGATCACCAAATTAACAATTTTGGGTAGAGGACCTTCCGTCCGTACTTCACTCATGCATTTAGTTTCTCTCAGACATGTGCCGGTTGTAAAAGAGAAAGATTTTTTGAAAAATTTGTCACTTTTTTGCCCCACCCCAAGGCCCCAGTGGTGCAAGAGACCTGAAATTTACAGTTTATGTGCCCCGTTCCCAAAGATGCTTCATTACCAAATTTTGAAAAGAGTTGGACAGTAGCTATCAAGAAGAAGTTAAAATATGTTTCAAATGTTAACACATTTCATCAATGACCATTGTGGTTGAGCCCCACCCTAAATACCAAAACCCCACCCCTAGATCATTGGAATAGTACAATTTTGATACAAAAGCTCCTTGCTCATTGCCAAATATTCATTTAGTCTTGCACTTAATATCAATAGCATTAAAAAGATTGCTTTTCAAATGTTTTACATATAAAACACTATTGTACAATTTGGCCCGCCCTGGGGTCAGGAACCCCTACCGGAGATCACCAATTTTATAAGTTTGGTAGAGAGCCTTCTGCTCTACATCACTATCATTTAGTTTCTATTCAGGACATGTGTGGTTGTAAAGAAGAAGATTTTTGAAAATTGGTCACTTTTTGCCCCACCCCAAGGCCCCAGGGGTGCAAGAGCAACCTGAAATTTACAATTTATGTGCCCCTTGTCCCAAAAAATGCTTCATACCAAATTTGAAAAGAATTGGACGGTGGTTACGAGAAAAGTTAAAATATGTTTCAATATGTTAACACATGTCATCAATGACCATTTTGGCCCCACCTCTAATACCAAAACCCCTACCCCCTAGGATCATGAAAATTTCAAATTTTGATAAAAGGTCATCCTAACTCATTCAAATATTCATTTAGTTTCACCTTAATCAATTAGCATTTAAGAAGATGCTTGGTCAAAATCATGTTTTACATATTAAACACTATGTACCAAGTTTGGCCCCGCCCTGCGGCGTCCAGAACCCCTACCCGGGATCACCAAAATTTTACAATTTGGGGAGAGTCCTTCTTGCTCTACCATCACTATGGCATTTAGTTTCTCTCAGACATGTGTGGTCTCATGGAAAGAAGAAGATTTTTGAAAATTGGTCACTTTTTAGCAGTTTTGTCCCACCCCCAAGGCCCCAGGGGTGCAAAGAGACCTGAAATTTACAATTTATGTGCCCCTTGTCCAAAGATGCTTCATACCAAATTTGAAAAGATTGAACAGGTGCGTTAATCAAAGAAGTTAAAAATGTTCAATTGTTAACGGACAAACGAGCAACGACCAACCGTCGCACGACGACGGACGTAAGACCAATTGCAATAGGTCACCGTGAGTACTCAAGTGACCTAAAAAAGTGAGGCAAATGAGGGCAGAAATTAATTTTACAAATATTATTTTTTCATTTTGGGACGATAAAATTTATGAGGGCGAGCGAATACAAGAAATATAAATATTATTTAATTTTGAATTTTACGTAACTTTTCAAAAAGCGAGCACTTACAAATAAAGATTTGAAAAATCATTAGAAATAATTTGCTTACCAATGAACTTAATATTTTTTTCAATTGTAGGGTAGTTTGAAGTATCATATATAGAAAGATAGAAAGCTTAAAAACACTGTATTTTACAATGTCAAGAACTTCTCAAGGGCCTCCTTTCTATCATTCTGTCAGCCAATTGTATCAAGATTTTTGTGTGCTTATTGTAAAATGTCAGAAAATTGTCGAAAAAAATTTATTTGGATATTTTGGACATGCAGGCGAAACAACCCCCCAACATTTCTTTTTTTTTGGATAATATCTTATCATTTGGATTATCAAAAATAGACAGCGAGGGTGAGTCCGTAGAACTAGATTACGACATTGCATGGCCGTTCAATAGCATATTGCTGCAAAGTTGAATAAATTTTTCCCCCAAAATTATGGTAATTGATCCCCATTTATTCTTCATTTAGTCGGCTAAATTTCATTCTATCCTGAACAAATATAATTCTTGGGAAGACTCATTTGAAAAAACATGGTTTTCAATGAAAAATATAATGTTGAAAAATGATCTTGGAAGAACTTCATTTTGAAAAAACATGGTTTTCAATGAAAAATATTAGTGAAATTGTTTTGTGACCTTTAATTTTGCATGTACCATGTATTTCTTGAGTTATAGGTAATTGTAATTGCTTTTGCTTTCAATACAAGTAATTGAATGTGTATTTAACAAGAGGCCCACAGGCCTTTAACGGTCACCTGAGGTATCACAGCCCACAAAGGGGAGTCTCATATTTGCAATTTCTTAAGTCATCAATACAGAGTATTTTAATCACATGTTTAATATCTTTCAATATATGCATGCATATTGATTCCTTATTCATATCACAAGAAGATTATTCCTATTCAATCTCACAGATTTGTTCAAGAAATTTAATGAAAAACCATATTGCCTCTTTAATTTGTCCAGTGAGCTTGACTTTGACCCTAAAATTCAATAACACATCTTCGCTCTCATGAGATAGTATATACTGTTGAAATAGTTGACTCTAGTTAGAAAGGATAATTGCTCTGAACCCCGGAACCATATTTGCCTACTTTGATGTCCAGTGCACTTGACCGTTGCCCTTTTGCCCAAATTTCATGGAAACTCCTTTGTCCCATGGTTAGACATTATGCCTAATGATATTGGTTGGATCTCTCCCTAACAAAAAAAGTAATTACTCAATTCATGTTTGAAAGATTCAGCAATAAGCTTCGACTAGTAATACATGTGTGCATTTCTTTTTATGATCAGTATACTAGCATCTTGGGCTTTGAAGTATGATTCGTTAATGATACATTTATCACCATGTCTATCGTAATTAATAAAATATGTTAACTGTGAATTTGACTTTTTAACTAGATAAGAATAGCATCTCGTCATATTGGCTGTGTGGGAATTTTCCTCATCTTTTCATCCATCTTTGAAAACCTACCATCCAAACAACTACAGAAGCTTGGTGAGACAGTCACTGGAATATTTCTGATGGCATTTGTATATATACTCAATGACAGCAGTGAGGACAAGCAGGCCTTCTTATCACACGTACCAGGAGGGGACTGGAGTAGGTATTTTTCCACGCTAGTTCTGGCAGCTGGAGCCATTAGTTTTTTCTCAGGTCATTTCATAAGAGACATGTCAATCTCGGTGATAGGAGTGTTTGGAGTTCTAACAATCCTCGTGGACTGTGACATTAATTTTTGGGTGGATACGAAGAAAATGCTATTCTGGAATCAAGTGAGACTAATTATAGATGACTTGTGTATTTTACTTGGATTTGCAATGATTGTGGTGCGAGTGGACAACAGAGTCAAAGTGGATTAATTTGCAACCTAGCAACTTTTAGAGTGCTAACAGGGTTCAACACTACTTTTTGGGAGTCAGTAGTCTGTAGGACAAGTGAAATATCAAAATCACTGTCAGAATTTTTCTTGTCGATTTTCAAGGAATTTGGGAAAATAGTCTAAAGATAGATGCTTCCATAGAGCAATTGCAACATTTTTCCAAGTAATATTTTACAAGTTTCTTGGTGCTTAAAATGCACAGAAAGACTATTTATACAGTGTGTGTGTGTGTGTATATATATATATATATAGTCAGCTCTCGTTACAACAGCCACGTTCGTTTCCGATTATTTTGCCGTTGTAACAATATGCCTACAGTGTATTTTGCCGGTATGAGTTATTTCCATTTGTTTATTCATGCATCAACAGACACTATCATTGCTTTCAGTAAACAAACATTACCTGAGCAGCTGTCTTGTGCAAAGGTGGCAAGGGATTTGATCCATTACATAATCTTGGGCAAGTGTGAAAATATTGTCAATAGCTTATTGTCTTTTAAAAGGGTCTTTTAAAAATCTCAGGTAACCTGTCAATTATATAAGATTTTATATACATGTAGTGTCAAAATGCACATTTCTTACTGATAATTAAAGCTGGTGCTGAAGTATGTATATGCTGTTATATCAAGCAATATAAATAGTGTGCAGATTTGTTACCAACAAAATTTCATCGTTAGACGAATTTGTAAATTGAATGCCGCTGTGAGCACTTAGGTATGCTGACTGTATATACATGTATATACACATACAAGTATATAATTTGGGGGGGGGGGGGTGTGTGTCATACTTCTCTTGTCATCATGAGTATACACTTGGAGTTTTCAGCTGCGAGTTAACTTAATACATATTTCAGGCAATGTTTCAAATAGGGATGGGTATCGCCAAAAATTTTGTATCGCAATATATAACGATAATTTTTCTTAATAACAACCCCCTCCCTTTGATTAAACATTTTGAACAAAAAAAGGTTATATTTTGTCAGTATGTTTATTCAATCATCCAAATTAAGGGGCAAGAAAGGGTACAAAGCTACGCTAAATGATGCACTTTACAATTTTTTTTTCTTTGAAATTTATTTTTCGTGGTATACCACATCCATTGAAGAAATAAATTAATAATAGATTAATTAATAATATCACACGTGGAGTACATGAAAAATAGCCTGAGGAAAATTTAAACCGGATTACATTTGAACTTTTAGAAACAGGTATTAATAGATTGTTTATGGAAAAACAGTTTCCAATTTTAGAATCCAGAAAGAGTAGAAAGAGAGAGGAGAGAGGAGAAGCGGAGAGAGAGGAGTACTTGACCTCTAATATTCTAATTGGCTAAAACATTTTAATATGTAATGAAATTCGAATACATATAAACAGTATTTGATGTTAAACAGTGTAATTTGCTGTAGCCTTCTCTTCAATACACAATAAGACTAATTGAACGGTTACATGCATATGATTATATATAAATATTCTACTTTCTGTTATAAACTTTAGAAATTCCCAGTTTATTTTATGTTCTACAATGTCATGTAAGTGTATATTCCCTACTGTTTTACGCACACAGAATTGACCTATGATGAAAATTGGAGAATTTACACTTTTTAAAATTTCACATCTCTTGCATTGTTTTGTATTTTGATTTTATTCATTAACTGTCCGAATTTGGAATTTTATATGAAGTTTTATGGGTGTGTTTGGATTGTGTTGAAAAATATAACCATTGATGTTAATTTATGCTGTTGAGAGAGAGCAAGACATGGCGTTCTGACATTTTGTGTGTGGTTTTTATCATCTACTCAATATTAAAATTGTTATATTCTGAAAGTATTTTAATTATGCTTTTTGTAGAGCTCTGCAGGAAAATCTGCAAGGATTTACATTTTGCCAGAATATGCAAATAAAGTGTCAACTGCATTTCATAAAAAGATGCAGAAACATGACATTAATTTTTGGAAAACATATGTATGAATATAATACTGCAAACAGTTGAGACAGCTTGCTCACTTGAACATGACGTTGATTAAGTCATTTTGTGGAAGGGTCTTCCAGGCTATAGTCATTTGGCATGAGAAGCCTTGTTTAGTGTGAAGACGCAGTGACGGTGTATTTTCTTTTTATGATGATGTAATATATCACCCTGTCTACTTTTCAGCTGATTTTTAACATTATAAAAGTGAAGAAAAAATGGTTAAGTATATCAGCTCATGAACATAGTGAAAGTCCAATCTGGGTTAAGGTCGTGTTCATCGTTTCTGAATTTTCCTCCTTGAAGTCATTTTTTCATCTTGATTGGAAGAGGTCCTGTACATGATTCTGATATAGGTTGAAAGTAATATTGCTATACTTTTCGCTTCGTATATCGGCCTGGATTGGTCAGTGGTGAGGTCTTTGGAATCATGTCAGAAATTGTGTGGAACTGTGGGACACTTGGCCAGGGATTTTGCCCCTTTTCAAACTCCTTGGAAGTTTAATTGTCATAAGACTATTTATTTGTTGGTATGTATAAATAATGATGGGCTGTACTGCCACGGCACTGAGCTCTAAGCTTGTGGAACTTCACCTACAATGTACATCTGTTGACGTCTCAATATGACAAACGTTCTCGAGGGGACGTAAAACAAAAGAACACACACACACACACTAAACCCAACCAAAAAAAACAAAACAAAAAAAAAACCCGAGTCTATTATTTGATTGCTATAGTCAAAGAATATTCATTTATTCGAACCTTTTTTTTTAAACCAATGTTATGGCGATGTTCCTAAAGTGGTACACTATACATACATACATACACACACTGTACATTGTTCAAAATACTAGTAACTAGTATTCATTTTTGCACCTTACCAAATCAATTCACGATACAACATACTGCACGTTACTTCGCAATTATGCAAAAGCTGTGGCATGTAAAATACCCTACCACGCATTGGACGACAATAGGAGAAACTAATCAATTGTCATTTTCTTGCTTGTAATACACTTTATTTAACACAAATAAATGCTTTCTTTGTTGTTTATTGAGAGTGATGACAGGAACTCAGCATTGCAGAAAAAATTCATAACCCCGCGTATAGCGCCCGGATTATGGAAATTTTTTCTGCAATCTAGTTTCACTTCATCAACCCAATAAACCAACAAAGGAAGCATTTATGGTTATATCTATATGTGACCTAGCAATTCTCTACACATTACTAGATTTAAGTACTAACAATTCATAATTGTTGATCAATTTCGCTACTAAACGGAACAGCCAATACAACCTTTGACCTTGGAATGCGCTCCATATATTGGACAGACATGTGAACAGGTGACACTAACAAAAACCGGATCCAACCGAGTGTTTGCAACAAACATGCATTTCATTAGATGATAAATTGCCATGTCAATCCTCTCAAAAGGAAACTATAGGAGAAAAGATTCAGTGGAATGTAAATTTACACAAAACATTTCGTCCAGCTGTCTGCATTTAGACGTTCTGTAGATTTGATTGCAAATCAAATTCGCACGCACGAACAAAATTCGCTCCCCCGATAGCAACTGAATTAGCGGACGACCATAAATCAATATTGATTTCATGGCAATAAGTTGAAAATGTTGCAGGGTTATACGAATTACAAAATATCACTAAGTCATTATACAAATGGACAAAAAAAATAGGTCATGATTTTGCGAATAGTTAAACAAAAAGTGGGTAGGTATATTTTTGGAAAAGAATACATTGATACTTCGCTTCTATGGTTATTGATTGATCAGTGTTTATCGTAAGTTGTGAAACATGCTGTGCTTAATTGGAATGCTTCGGTGGAATGTCGGACAACAGCGGTCAAAAACAAAATGTTTCAGGTATACGGGTTATGCACAGAAAAATCTTGTCATTTGAAGTTGTGTGGGACACTTTTCGATATTTGTCTGGACTTTGGAACATTTCAAGCCATGAGACGTCATTGAAACGGGTGTGGAAGCAGCTCAGGCCGTAGCGTATGGTCCAATCTGGTGGTGTTCAGAGAACTGTTGCCGCCACATTTAATGGTGTCCCAAAGTGTCATATTCTCGATTATGGAATCGGCTTCCACTCAGACTGGTGTTGTTGCTGAGGACCACGTACTGGTCGTCCGAGGTCAACTTACCCGCTCGTCAGGACCGTTTTACTTGGCCAATATGTCTAAAGCGTCTAAAAGGTTCCAGAGTTGCTGTCAACGCTCAATTAGAGACTTTTTGAAACAGCAACAGGAATGCGCGTAACGGCACAACACTGATTTTCGTAACATACTAGCACGGTGCCAACCATAGAGCTTTCCGGCCAAGCCGGTCCGCCCCCCAAATGACACGCAAGGACACAGGAACAGGCAAGCAAACCCGTGGGGATCACGGGGTTCAGAATAGGTCCTCAGCACTCCCCCCCCCCCCCACCCCCCCACCCCCACCCCATTGGCGTGATCTAACGAGGCGACCTTAGAAAATGGGCAGGTCAATTTCGGCATGTAGACCGGGACAAAACCGAGGTCACGTGTCAAGCAGGTTGTGGCACCAAGAAAGATCCCTCCCTGCCAAAGGCTAAAGTTGCATCGCCGCAACCTAGAGGCCTAAAAATTTCGGCAGCCCTCTCAGGCATTAGAAAGGTGAACGTCTCCATATGCAGTGAAAATTATTTCTCGGTGGCACGTAAAAGAGAATAAAATAATCAATCAATCCAATCGACACAGCAACTTACAATGGACACGAAATCACGACTAAACTGGGCAATTGCGATCATTGGACCCCTGTTCCTTCTTTACTGATTGAGTCGCGCTTTTTGTGTGACTTTCATGATGGACGTAAGCGGGTATTTGGCGTTATGCAAGGGAGCAGCCATATGCTGACTGTTGATGCTCTGACTGAGCACCGCATCGCCTTGGAGTGTTCAGCTGATGGGTTGGAGGTGAGAGTAGAAAGTATAACGCGAAAGACTGACTTGCACGTTATCAGCAGGGCAACCTTACGGCATCGTACCGATATTAGAGGTTCTAGAGACCCATCGTCATAGAACCGTCTATCGCCGAGTGCTATCGCGATGGATCTATATATTTATGACTGAGATTGAATTAATTGGCTCCGTCCTCACAGGGCTACGAGTAATGTAACGGACTAATCATCGCAGAAATACTGACGGGACTATAAAACGAGACGAAATTGGACTGGCCGAGCGCTTTCACTCCGAAATCTTAACCCGAATAGAAACATCGCTTGGGAGCAAGGCTACAGCAGGCAGTCCTACAGCCCAGTCCCAAGTGCTTCGACGAAATCGTGACAGGAACTTGCTGCCGCTTTGGCTCGAAGAATGGAAATCAAGCTGCCACGAAAATCAATTCATCTCGAGACTTTAATCCAGCCAACATAAAGCAGAGACGTATGTCTGCGCTTCGATATACCTCCAGGCACGATGACGGATCACACCCACAGCATATTGACTTCATACAAAACTCAGTACTATAAACAATCGATTTAATTGTGAATTCCGCTCCTTTTACCAACATGGCTCAATTTTTTCATAATCTGTTTTAGGGGGTAATGTTACAATACCAATGTGTGCCTTCTGTATGTTACCGCTCTCAACATAGAATCTTGGACGTCTCTCAATCCATAAGAGTATGAAAATAATTCATCGGTGGGGATCGTAAAACAATAAGATTACATACAAACCCTCAATTCAAAATGGAAAAATTTGATCAAAAAGCGAAAATCAAATCAGATGGTTTTGCTGTAAAATTGATGATTTTTTGAAGATACAGATGACGTACACCAGATCTTAGACCACTTTCGCCCAAAACGAGTACATAGAGAGACATTAATGCAGAAATGCCCTCTAAAGTATAAACTGTAGACCGCAGACGCCAAACGTACGCAAAGCCAGTCTTGAAAACTGCTCGGTAAGTTAACTTAAGCAGACGCAAATGACCTGTACAATGACCAGTATCTAAGTGAACTTGGAGCAGTCAATAGAGCTGATTTCTACGTTAAACCTAGACTGCAAGACGCGAAGCGGTCATAAGCAGTCACAAGACCTGTTCCATAAGTAACGTCGCAGCGGTCATAAAAATGTAGAACCAGCCTACCTAATACGCTGTTCTTTCGTAGAAACAGCATCCGTCCCAAGAATCCAAGCAGCTTCTGGTAAATATGAAATAATTAACCGGCCTCTTCGGAAACTGCCAGTTCATTCTTAAAAATTGCACGCGAATGGTCAATACATACATGTACCTGTCTTCACTTCTTTCGTCCACAAAAAGTTGTAAGTAAATGGCCCATCTTTGGTGTCAAACCAACCAGACCCATATAAAAGTTGATGTTATTCCACAAAAATATCCGGAACGTATTGTGGGAAAATGAATGAATCAATATTTCCGATAACATGAGTTTAAAAAGTAAGGTTTGAGCATGGCGAGTGGCACCATACCATGTAAATCCTTCGTTCTCAATATCCGCGCAGTCATATCAGCACTAGATTGTTCCTAAATAGTCAATGCAGACAATGTCAACCTATAACTCATAATGCTATTTTCAAATTTCTGTATTGCGGGCGTTTTTATATATCAAGGACAAATTTAGCAGACACCCCAAACAGATTCACCTTCCAACCATAATAAATAAGCTATTACTAAGCGACACTAGGCCAGTCTGACCTGTTACTAAGCGAACTTGGTAAGCCAGTCGCTGGACCATGCTCTAAGTGACATTAGAGCAGCTCGGTATGGACTGTGCTAAATCGAACATTGGAGCCGCAGTCCGTGGGGCACCCTGTTTTTAACGTTGAACACTTAGAGCAGCCGAAATGACCTGTTCTAAGCGAACTTGGAGCAGTCGATGACCATGTTTTCATAAGGATGAAACTTGGAGGTGCCATCACAAGAGCAGATCAGCCAGAACTGTTCCCTAAAGTCTAACTCGGCAGTCATGGAAAGTCAGCGCTCTGAGCAGCTCAGCAGATAACATGCTCAAGTTAACTTTAGAAGCAGTTACATTAAACTAGCTAAATTACGAACTGCCTTTAAAGAAAGAGAGTTAGAACCTGTCGCAATCTGTATATAGTTTGTTAGATGAGAAAACTGTATGTATATTTTGTTTCATAAATGTAACTTAATATTGTAAATATGATCCACTTAACTTTTTTTTGATTCCAAGTATCTCCAATACTTAACTGGTTATGATACTCACTCACCCTTTGTTAGACTGTCATTATGACAAACGGGGTACACTCCCGGTTCACACTTAATTATCGGATAAGGGCTTGACTGATCTGCAGGGATGCTTACTCCATCCATGGCCACCCTGATCCTGCCTTCGCTCTTTGTCGCGAGACCGTCGTTGCCCTACACATCACAGACCATTGTATAATGTAATTGTTTTCTGGGGAATCTAGGTGATCTGTCCTCATAAACGATGTAACTTCGCCTTATCTTATATTGTACAAGGGAAACCGACATGTAAAATGATTCCTCGATTGATTACGACATGTAGCATACTGATTCTGACCATCTATCGGGCGAACCGGAACTGAGCCGGATATGACCCGCTACTCTCATTAGAAATCAAGTGTACCCGCCGCGCAATATAAGTAACTGAACAAAGTGTTGAATCTTTCTACGATTACCATAGTAGAGTTTTTAATTGCCACAGAAAAGGCATATCAGCATTTTATTTTCATTAGCAAGTCAACGTTTTTATTATATCTCAAAACACTTCTCTCTTAGGACTACATGAGGTTATATTTACCTCTATTAATAAAACACGACCAACTTGATCGCTACACTCGACGTAACTACCATGGACAA
>CAJDSM010140845.1:0-10476 GCA_903981925.1 Ostrea lurida | reverse complement strand
TAATTCTTCGTGACCTTACCGCCCACCACATGATCTCTGATACGATGACGTCATAGTTCTAAGCAAATTACTGATGAATGTGATTTGAGGTGTATAAAAATCAATGACAATTTTTCAGTTCGGATTAAGGGCTAAATGGTTGGTAATTTTATTGAATGTTAACGGATATTAGCATGAAGTTCCGAGCTATTCGATCAAAACTTAATAGCAAATCGTTTTTTCATTTCATCATTCGTTGACCAGTTAAATATGATTGAAATTCATATTACTCACTATTAATCCAACTTTCTCAAGTATCAAGGCACTGTGGTAAATCCACTAGGTTCGAGTACTAGGAGGCGTTAAAGAGCTTTCAGCGTCTCATTTTTTTTTGAGTAAGTTGTCAGATGATTAATTATACAAAAATCACCTGAGAATCTTGAACTCGTCTTCCGAATTCAATTCGAATCGCCATATTTGGGAATATTGTGAGTATTGTATTAGGAGGGTGTTCATTTTGTTTATCCGAATTTAGTATACTTTTGTCCTCCCTTAAACCGTGTAGCCATTGTAAATTTGGGATCTTCGAATAAATTTTTTCTTTCTTTTTTTTTTTTCATATTCGTTGTTTTGATTTATCTGTTTGGAGTGCCGCCACGAGGTATATGTTCTGTGTTTGTCCGTGAATACAATAACTCATCATTACTAACAAGTCGACGCGTCAAAATTGATGTTGCAAATTAAAAGCTTCTGTCTTCTTTTATCAACTGTGCCGCAAAACCTAGTAGTGAACTCCTATCAGAAACGTAGATTCTTCATTAATTGGGATCATTCAAATGTATAAGCAAAGACTACATGTACTTATTTAATAACTAAGAGTTTTGATCTTGCAATGGTTTGGGAATCGGAAGACAAAGGAGAGGGGGGTGGGGGCCGGTGGGAGGGTTAAGACGTACAAGAAATCTAGAACATTTACCCCTAGTGTCATTGGAACGAAGTAGAATCCCTGTTTTTCATAATAATAACGCCATATGTCCCTATTGATTCCACTTGCTAATCATTCATTATAGGTCATTTAAGAGAGTAATTAGATTCCTGTTTACGGAAACAATTGTTATTCGAGCTCCTAATTACCAATATTTGTCCCCTACGCTGTCTCCGGATCTCCAATGGGCCATCTCCAGACCGTTTCGTTACTAGTGCCGCGCGACGCAGGTCCTCCGGTATCCCCTATTTGTGCAACATGTTTAAGTAATACCTTCCACAAGATCTCTATCTCTCGCGAGCATAAGAGTAAGATTTACTTAGATCGTATTGGCAGTTGATACAAGCCCCGAGCCATCATGTCTCTCATTCAAATGGTTCACAATATACTGGACAATGAACTTTCATATATATCTATTTGTTTTTCTATCTAAAAGATACTTTCGAATTTCATCGCTGACTGTGCAAAATGTGTAACTTCTGTCCTGACGTGAATTCTATTCATTTCCATTCTATGTCACAAGAACATATGTGGGCTAACCAAACGCGTCAGTTATCTGGTCCTGGTTCGGTATTGGAGTAAAAGTTATGGAGAAGTTGTGTTTATCGTCCAACTGTAGTAACAGTACCTTTAAAAACAACGCCCAAGAGTAAAACTCTCTTTCAAGTTTATGAAGTAGATTATTGTTTAAAACTAGCTATGTGCAAATTCATGCACAAGTTTTAAACTTGTAGAACTTTAAAAGGCCGTAACCATGAAAGAGGGTAGACTACACATGCATGGACAATCCCTCTCCTCGCCCTTTTAAAATGAAAATGCTCATTAAAATCATCAGCTTTCCAGGGACTGTTCGCTCCCTGGGACTCCCCTGGCTCCTACGCGGTCTCGCATTGTCGCCTGTGACCCCGGTGTGGTGTCTCACGAACAGTCGTTGTCTCCGGAAATGAAATAGAATACAAATGCGTAAAAAGAATTGCGACCGCTGCTTGCGCGATCATGCACGATGTCGTACACCTTTTTTTTCCTTTCCTCCTCCTAATTTGTTCGTCTACATCTTGCCGACACTGAATTCACGGATAAACTAGGGATCTATTACTTAAAGAATATTGAGGTAAATAAACTAGAAGTAGCATAACGAGAATGAACTTAGATGTTGTTAATGTCTTTGTTCTGATCCTCTTAACAGTGATTAATAATCAAATTGGTTATTTCTGTAAAAAAATTCTCTAAAAATGATTGATTATTGGAAAACATTTTGCTAGAAATGTAACATGAAAAACCTTCCCAAGGAACACTTCTTGCTTTGTATTCAGTGAACTAAGGAAAAATCAATTATAAATTACTATATTGTAAAAATATGACGTATAAATGACCAACTCCTGCAGAGACGAATAACGAAATCAACTCATTATTGCTCAGGGTATATACAGCGGACAGTAATTAAAATGACGTCTCTCCTCACCTGTGGTAAAACGATCCCGTTACGTTATGCGTAATGTGCACAACTTTTACCCTCCATTTGTTATACCACGAAAATGAATTATATTATCCTTATTTGTTCTAGTATCTAATGACTTACGATTGCCGCATTGTTCCGTGTGAAAATTCCTAGTAATGTTTGAATATATATGTATAGGTAGGTTGAGACTTGTCAGATGATGATATATTAAATTTACAAAAGTCTTGGGAGTGAGGAACAGCCGAAGGCCTAGAAAATGCCTTTTTATACATCTGTTGTAGATACACGTGAGCTTATTGGACCTAAACTTATTAATCAATAATTGAATGGAAACAAATAGAGTATAAGGAAAGTAGCTCCGTTTTAGCGCCTATAAGGCACACGATCAGCTTTAGGAAGCAAAATCTGGAGAGGTGTGCGAGATTCCCGCTTGTAGTTGCTTAATTAACGATACGCACTAACTCTCTAAGAATAATATGCACGCCCAAGAACTGGTCAAATTTTAAAACTAATAATGGACTCCAAGCAGCTCAAAACACGTAATATTTTAGCATTTATATACTTTAATTCGTTTAAACAGTGGGATCAGTGCCTCCAAAGATACGGGGATGGATAGAAAAGCTTATCATAGCTTTGCATTAAAAACTGGCAGCGCTTATTAGTAAGCGAAAAAATTTAAACTAAACCTAATCCTCTTCAAAAAGGCAGCTGTTATATTTAAATAGTCCGCACGTAAAAAGTAACATCTATCGTTTTAAGGTTGGACACTTCTATTGTAAAATTAAAATGATGATTTTATAAAAAATAAGATAGGAAAAGGAGTTGCATGCATGAACATATGATATTGAAAATTAATACTGTACGCTCATCACTTACCCATCAAACTCTAAAAGTATTGGCCTCTTCGGCCTAGCAGAGTTTCAGACTTTATTATATTCATATCTCTCGCTCGTGGTATAACGGTAGTTTTAAAACGATTGATCACGATGGTCGAATTTCAAAATGCTAACAACGATTGGGATAAACTCAAACATTCTTCCTCTCATCATCTCAGTAATATTATCATTTTGTCCGCATAATAATTAATAACAGCTAAAAATTTTCAATAATGTAGTGACTACTTATCTCTAACGATAGCGAGAATATACAAATATTATAATAAATTGAGTAAAAAAAAATAATAAAGGCGAATAAATTCATAAATAGTCTAACTTATACAAATGCCTAAATTGCCTAAATGATCTCTTTCTCGAAAATATGTCACTTAACTCGTATCACTAATGTCATTCTCAACGGCGTAAGCTAAATTGGGTACTAAATAAACTATTGGACTATCCGAGACGTAACTTGTACACCAAGTATGTGTTAACGGGTTAACCTGTACTCCTCTATTTCACCGTAGTTACCGGCAATCGCACGTACTAATCTAAATCCACTAATACGGAGCCATGAAGAGATTAAGCTCAAGTAGTACTTGAGGGACTGCGACAAGGAACCACCCAATATGAACACTCGAAATATAGCGAGATGCGGAACACCAGTAAGGAAAATTTCAATTTATTCCGAAGTTTTTTGCTTTAGGCAACTAAATAAAGCCGTGAAATTTATCCAGATCTCAGATCCCTAACGAAGTAGATGCGAGAACTTATTGAAACCGAAACAAGCCTTTTAGAGAACAAATTTCGAATAGAGATAATCGTTGGAGGGAGACTGACTACTATGGCTAACATTCAATTTCCATAATTTAAAGTAAATCAGGGGAACATATTATCACATCCACCCATGATCCTGTGAGATTTTTACGAACCCCCCCCAAACAGCCCGCTGTATCCTAAAAATAAGTCAAAATCAAATATACCACGATTAACATGAGGTAAAATCGAGAAAAGAACATTAGTTACATAAAAAGTTCTTTGTGATTTGCCACCGAGGGGCTAGTTCACTTAATCACAAAAGAGTCGTGTCTTGCATTAGTCCAGTTTCGAAGGCGTGAGAGACGTATTTTGCTCGTATATATGCATTTGTTCCCCATGGCTCAAAAACTATGCACAATATAAGCATGGTTCATAAACGGAGAAATAAGTAATGTGTATGATTAAACATGACTGGTTTAAACTGTATCCATTGTCATAAGGAAAAAATACAATAATTTAAGAATTGTGTAAAGTCAAGAATATGAAAATAAAAAAGGATGGGGGTTGTCGAAATAAATTTTCTGTATGCTCTATGTCTTCCGATAAATGAAATATTCTCCATAGTGCATAAATGCAATATACGGCAAAATACTTCGAAACTGAACTAATCCAGACGACTTGGTCGAAGTGACCTGACACCTGGGGAATCACAAACTTTTGATAAATTTACTCGTCTTCTATATGTTATTTTGTTTTGATTATTTTTTAGAAAAGGGCGGGTGGGTGGTTAAAAATCCACCATCAGGTGCTGTGATATGTTATCCATTAAAATATATAATGCATGTTGCGTCTCCAATTATTATGTTTTCTCAAAGTTTTTGTCATGTTTCAAATCAGCATAACTGAGTCTGAAAGAATTTCTAATAATGATAATTACTAGGTCTAATTATGTTCCGACTCATAACACATAGATTCTATGATATTACGGCGGTCCGGGTAAATAGCGGCAGTTTTCGGAGATTTTCGATGCTCGAGTTGAAATGCTAGACGCTATGATATTGGAGACAAGCAATGCATTTGTAAACTTAACAATTGGCAATGATTCTTGTACATTAAGATAGGCACCTTTTTAAAAGCCTACATGTCGAAATTTTTTCATGGTTAAAAATTCGCAAAAATAGGTGAAATCGAGCCAATCGGTTGGTAACTTTTGAAAACCATCGAGTTCATAGTGAAAAAATGTCCGTACACCGGAGACGAAAAACACACGATCTTTTCTAGGAACCGAAAGGCATACATTAAAGTTGTAAATCATGAATACTTGAGTCCATTATCGTTGACTCTTTCATTATTTTTAATAAATCTTTTAAAAAGTGAGTGTCCTAAGGTGATCCTAGATCCCTAATTATATAAAAAACATGAGCTTTGAAAAAATAATTACTTTTCTAAATAAGTGGCAATACTTTGCTTTCCGACTTGCCCCTGATACACTTTATAGTAAAACTGGATAAAAGTTTTGTTGGCATAACCATTTCGTGCATTTTTGGATATCTATTGTAGCATAATTGGTTAATAAGTCAATAGAAAGCAAAATGAATCACGACCGATTTTTTAAGAAGCAGTTGATCCCGTTAAACTGGCTTTCTCATTTATTCCCATGAAAAATAGTTATCATCTCAACTTTCACCAAATCGAAAAGCTCATATATCCCAATTAAATAATCATATTGACAAGCTCCCAAAACATCAAATGGAAATGCCGTAGATTTCAACTAAACAATGAATATATTATTCGTGTATCGGAAAAGTGTGCCTACCGTACGGAGTCGCCAGGGAGGATGCGTCAATTTTTATGAGTCAACCTATATAGATTGAAGTTATTTTGTGCAGAGTTTCTACCTCAGTTTTTATAACAAACTATTTTATATTTTGCTCAGATCATTCGGATCATAAAGCAAGTGTTCTCTGTTTTCACAACAATTTTGAAAGTTCAAAATAATAAAGATATCCGAAAAACATGATATCAGAATAAGAAACAACTAAGTTTTATATTTTTTTTCCTGTATTTTTTCCATTTTTTTATGTCACTTGTTTACGAGGTAGAATCAGTCAGTAACGAAGACTTGGAAGGAGAAAGGGAAGGTAGACCTGTTAATGCGCAAAAACGACTCCCCATTTTAGCATTTTATTATTTATTTGCATTTCGGACACTTTTGGACCACCAGCGCGGTCCAGGGATGGGCCCTGGGCAGGGAGTCCAGGGAATGCGAAGTCCCCTGAGCGAGTGATTTTAAGTAGCATTTTCATTTAAAAGGGGGGGAGGATGTCCATGATGTGTAGTTTACCCTCTTTCTGGTTACGGGCCTTTTAAAGTTCTATCAGTTGTAAAAAGAACTATTCTGGATTTTGCACACGAAAAGCATAAGTATTCTTTTAAAACCCCAAATAATCTACTTTCATAAATTTGAAAAAGGATATAATCTTCCGGGGTATTTGTCAGAGATTGAAAAAAACAATTAGTCTTCATTCTTTTTGAAGCGTCAGGGAGTAACCAGGAACGTTGGGCCCTATATGTGATGTAAAATATATAGTGTAGATTGATCAGTAAGTAATGAAAACCGTCGGTGGTTGGAAGTTTTTTTTAAAAACAAATATTATTAATGAAAGTTCATTGTCAGTATTTGTGAAACTATCTGAGATGGATAAGATGAAATCGAGCTATAAATACAATGATACTCCAATTCTGCTGAATGGTTAACTGACTAGTATGACGATCAAAACATTCGGGAATAGAGAATTAACGTGCCAAAGGGAGGGGGGGGTAAGTGGGGGGGGGGGTAGGAGTGGCAAATGATACCCAAATAACGAAAAAAAAAGATTTTATTTTTCAAACAAATCTAACATTCTTAAAACTTGAATTATAGACATAAACTCAATGTGGAATACATAGACAATAGGATTCACATATGAAAAATGAACGGAGAAATTTCAATTGAAAATTAAGTATAATATACTTCGTTAATACAACTAAGAGGGTACAACTGTGCAGTTCTTCTTGCGTCTTTTTAAAACTTCCCCAGTCAATTATTGTCCGCTCACACTGCCCCCTGCCCGTTCCATAAATCATGGCCAAATCAAGCTCATTATTATATCATAGTACAATAGTAGTATCTGCTGTACATTTGGATTTATATTCCCAAAATGAAATCACGTTTCATGATTCACTACTAGTTTTGCAGTTGTATAAAAGAGACAACTTTGCAATCATACCGGTGAGTAATTTATTTGTTTCAGGCAACACGAAATATCGTGCATCCAAAAAAAAAAAGGAAAAAAAAAGAATAGCCGTCAATTTCATCACGGAGTAATTCATAAATACTATACATCACATCCAAATACGTGATACGAACGTTCAAGATTTGTGAATTTTTATGATTATTTGCCAATAAAAAGGGTTTACCCTTTATAATATTTTTAGCTTGATCGAAAGTTGTATATCAATTATTTAAACGATATGAAATGAAAACATTGCATATTTGATCGTACAATAAATAACTTTACCCTAATCGCGATTTTTTTTTTTTACCCCAATCGTGCGCATCTTCGATCGAGGCGGGTCTTCTTGCTAAATACGGGAAATCGAAACAAAATCCCCATATAGTAATTTAAAACTGACGCTTCCTATTTAATTGGTACAAAGTTAATCAAGAAATAAAGATGGAAATCATTAATATTTTAATGAGTAGATTGGAAGCGAACATGCCTATCGCACACAGTGTGATGCCAAAGCTATCCTCGTTTGACGTCACAAATAAGGGACGTAACTCGATGGCGCGACTTTTTGGAATCGTGTATACCGGGGATGGATCAAGGTGTCTAGGAGGAGTACGTATTCACCCGCCATGAACAAGGTGTCTAGGAGGAGGGCGTATTCACCCGCCATGAACCCTTTATCTTAATCAGGAAAGCAGAGTCATCCGTAGAAAAATCAAAGTACTGAGAATACTGTTAGGCGGAAGCATGTTTGTTTGTCAAAAATTTCAAAAAAATGTTAAAATCTTGGTATGTTCCGTGGTGTGTTGTAAAATCAATCTGAACAGTATTCTTCGACAGCCACTTCTTTTACCTACTACACCTTTAACAAAGTTTGAGTATAAAATTTATATCTTTTTAGGATGAAATGTAATTAAAGTAATTGTGATATTCCTAGTTGCAATGATCAACCGTACTTATAACTTACATGTGCAGCTCAGAACTTTCATGAAAATAATGTGCGTTAGAGACCGCTTATCCGTTGTTCCTTTGCTCAGTTTTATTATTCATGAATGATGAGAAAACATAGGTATTTAATATACGAAAACCTGGGATTTACTTTACTGTCGTGGCTCCATTTTGATGTTTATCGCAAATTTGATTAGTGAGTTGCATGCCCTTTGTTTATGTGAATTCCGTTTGGAGTACCATGAAAAAGGGCTCCTGACCTCCGTGACGTAGAAGTCATAAAAGCAATTGCAATTCCGCCTAAAAATCAGTGTATAAAAACGGCCGATCAATTTGTATGAAACACTGAGAGGCAGGTTGTATTGTCAAACTAGATCGATATATCAACCATAAAATTTGCGAAATATTGATTTTAAACGTGATTCTTTAAACCCCTGCAGCATCAACTTGTTTGTCAGAAGCCTGTCTCGAATTAAAAACTGATCATATGCCGGACAAACTTTTACGTATGAAATAGGTTGAAAAACATACACACCATATGCAGGTGATGGTGGAATGTTGCTAAATAAATAATGAAAGTTGACGATGAAGAAGCTGAAATTATCCCCTTTGTCATAAAGTATAGTTGTTAGGTTGCCGTTGATAAAATACCCAAGTACAAAGCAGCTGTGGTGCTTTTTACTTCAAGTGTACTGGGATATATCGAATCGACATCAATGAAAATGATTATTATTAAAAGATTTAACGTCGTCGATATATACAGTGTAAATGTCGAAATAAAAGTCACAAGTTGACAACTAATGATTTCCTCTCATGTAGATTTGAAGCTTTCGAATAAATTCTGCCTCATAAGAATATAAAAAGGTTAGCTTACAAGGGAGCACAATTCATATCCATGGGAATTCCAACATACTCTCGGAAGACCTGATCGCCAAAGATTACAAGTATATTGTCAATGAGGAAGAATATACTTTATGAAATGATATTAGTGAGTAGTATCAATAAAGTAAGGGTTGAAATCAACACAGTCAAAATAATTGAAATACTAGTAAAAGTAGGAAATATTATGCAGTTTCCAAGTATATTCAAATAACCAGCGCTTCCTGGATTTTAACATCCACCCTCATGTCAAAACAAATTGAATATTGAATTATTTATCTTAGATATGCCTATTATGATGTAATGACGTGATGAGAGTCTATGCGACATGTTACATTACGACAAAATAAAAATGTATGCTTAATTGTTCTGAAAATGTGATTTGGACACAACAGTATTATTTTAAATCAAGTTAAAAGTTTAACAATTTGCAATTGAACCAAAATATTTCACATACATTGATTAAAGTTTGTTCAGTCTATAGGATAAAACAGTTTAATAAAAAAAATTATGTGGCGAGTCATATGGAGGTTAATTTGGTTTTCGATGTATAAGATGGAGAAATAAATATATAGTTGTCCAAATGATCACAATACAGGGTATTTCTGGTACTGGGATCATTAATTTGTTGGAGGTGGACACGCATTCCGGCTGATAATCGTGTTCCTGTGTGTCCAATTCCTCTCCACACTTGGTATGTCTGCAATATAGTCACTTTTCGACTTGCACAAACAGTAAAAGATGTGCCGCTTTTACAAGTAATTAACGGTCCTGTTTTGATGAAGGTACACGCGCAACATCTCGAGTCACCACCTGTAGAAACTGTATTTTTCAGGTATTTGAAGTGTCACATGTTCACATAGTCATTACCAAATATGGAGCGATTTTGAGGTCAAAGGTTGAATTGGCTGTTCCATTTAAAGTAACGAAATGATCAACATCATGATATTTTAGTGCTTAAATCTAGTTTATATGCTTAGAACATGCATAAAAATATAAATATAAACAATAAAAGCTTTCCTTAGGTTATTTGATGATGAAGGAAACTATCATTGCAGGAAAATAACGCCGGGTTATGAATTTTTCTGCACATTCTAGTTTCCTCATCACTCAATTAAACCAACAAAGAAAGCATTTTATGTTAAATAACACTTAATTATAATATATTATTAAGCATTTAGTTGTTAAAATACAGTGCGCCCCCGCTATATTGCCCCCCTCCCATTATAATGCCATCCCCGCATGTCGCCAAAAACATCAAAGTCCAGTTTTCCTTACTACGTAAAACACCGTTATAACGCCATCCCCCGCATACCGCCA
>CAJDSM010140826.1:86-11076 GCA_903981925.1 Ostrea lurida | reverse complement strand
CCTTTAAACTGTCTTGTGGGATGATATGAATTTTTTTTTTTTTTTTTTTTTTTTGGTGAACGAATTTTATTTGATGAGATTTTTTTTTCATAGAAGCGAATTTTGAATTCGTGGGAACGAATTTTATTTTATGGAAACAAATTTCATATATATAAAAAAATAGTCCACCTGTCCTACACCAGCATGCACACTGTAGTATCCGGATTTCACTTGGTTGTATTTTCCACCGCGACTGCTAATCAAAAACAATGGCCCAAACTCCCACAAACAGGTTATCTACCTTTAAACATTTGATAATCTCAACATACCTGAGTTGGCGACCTGCTGCTGGATTGATCCTGTAATATATTATTCCTTCATTTATCTCAGTTTACTTTGGCCTTACTGTTGATATGTGGTTTAAGACCAAATACCATGATCACAACAGTCGAAGACGGTAATGTTGAAATTGCCAAAGATGTAAATGAAGATATTGTTTTCATTATTAATACTTATCATTTCTAAACATTATTTTAAGCTAATGATTATTCGCGTAAATTATAGTTTTGTTGTTTATATTTCCGATGTAAATTGTATGTACAATTGGTATCTATGTGTACCCTGTAAGTGTTATCTAATCATTACACACGTGATTTGTAATGCCTGAAAGGGTCCTACTTTGGAATAAAGAATCTATCTATCTGTACTGAACTACGTTATACTGACTCTCTTCTCTCCACACCATATCTGCCTTCCAGACTCTATCTGTACTGACTAGCGTTATACTGACCTCTCTCTTCCACACCATATCTCGCCTCCAGACTCTATCTGTACTGACTACGTTATCTGACCCCTCGCCTCTCACACCAATTCTCGCCTCCAGTACATCTAATCTGTCTGACTAGCGTTATACTGACCTTCTCTCTTTCCACACCATATCTCGCCTCCAGACTCTATCTGTACTGACTAGCGTTATACTGACCTTCTCTCTTCCCACACCATATATCTCGCCTCCAGACTTCTATCTGTACTGACTAGGTTTAATACCTGACCTCTCTTTCCACCCGATATTATCCTGCCTAGCCAGACTCTTATCTGTACTTGACTTAGCGTGTATACTGACCTCTCCTATCCACAAGCCATATCTCGCCGTCCAGACTCTATCTGATAACTGACTGAGCGTTATATTGTGACCTCTCGCCTCCGACACCATATCTCCCTGCCAGACTCTATCTGTACTTGCAGGTTATACGAACCCCTCTCTGCTTCCACGCACCATATCTCCGCCTCCAGACTCTATCTGACTGAAGCGTATAACTGAGCTGTCTTACAAAAGTCCGTCAACCTCTGACTGACGACGTAACTGACCTCTCGCCTCCACACCATACTCTCGCCTCCAGACTCTAATCTGTACTGCTAGCGTATAACGACCTTCTGCCACCTCCACACACATATCTCGCCTCAGTACATCTGTCTGTACTGGACTAGCGTTCTAAACTGACCCTCCGCCTCCTACACCTCATCTTCGCCTTGCCAACTCATGTTACGACTAGGGCTGTATAAGCTGACCTCTTCACTCTTCACATCCATTATCGTCGCCCTCCAGACGTCCTGTTGTACTGACACTAACGTATACCTGACCTCCGTCTCTTCACAGTCCATGATCGCGCTCCCAGACTCTATCTGTAGTGACAGCGTTATAGACCGACCCTTCTCTGCTCCACACCAATATCTCGCCTCCAGACTCTATCTGTACTGATCTAGCGTTAACCGTGACCTCTTCTTTTCCACACCATATCTCGCCTCCAGATACTATCTGTAGACAGCGTTATACTGACCTCTTCGCTCAAGCCATATCTCGCTCTCGCAGACTCTATCTTACTGACTAGCGTTATACTTGACCTCTTCTGCTTCCACATTCATACGTCTGCCTAACTCTATCTCGTAACTTGATTAGCGTTATACTCGACCTCCGCCTCGCCACACCATATCTCGCCTCCAGACTCTTATCTGACCTGACTATGCCGTTATATCGACCTCATGCCTCTCACACCAATATCTCGGCCTCCAGACTCTATCTGTACTGACTATGCGTTATACTGACTCCACTTTCCACACACATCTCGGCCTCCCAGTACTCTAATCGTTGTCACTGACTAGCGTTATATACTGACCTTTCTCTCTTCCACACATTATCTCGCTCTCCAGACTCTATCTGTACTGACTAGCGTTATATGCTGACCTCTCGCCCACATACCTAGATCCGCCTCCACTCTCTTATCTGGATACTGACTAGCGTTAATAATGATACCGTCTCTTCCACCCATCGCTCTCGCTCCTCTATCGTGTACGAACTACGCGTTATACTGAACCCTGCCTTCCACCCACTATCTCGCCTCCAAGCCACTATCTGGTAGCTGACTAGCGTTATATCTGCACCTCTCTCTTCTCCATCACCATATATCTCGACCGTCCGAGATCTCGTATGTCTGACAAGCGTTACTACTACCTTGCAACAACCAATTGCCACTGAAATGCACATACCATATCTCGAACTAACTTACGTGTACTTAGACTAGCGTTCTTTATGGATATAATCTGAGTTCTCTTCCAACCAACCGCCTCCAGATGTCCGTTCAGAGAGACCCACTATTAAACGAGTGCATAACTATCAAAAATGACTCATCTATTCTTCAGTAGATGATTGAATTGATTATTATGTCGATCTCAGAATATTCAGCTATGATCAATGCGGTGAAGTGGCTCAAATTTAGACCCTATGCTTCAGCACTCATGCCTTTGAGCAGTGAGGGTTCTTAGCGTGACGCAAGCATGCTGCAGACACGGACTCCATTTTTTTAAGGTCATAATCGAAAGATCCCGTGAATTCTCTAAATGTCCGGCTCTTGGCGTAAGGACGCAATCACTACCTATATTTTTAACGTCTTACGTTTGACGCGGCGAGTGCCGAGCACGGCTCGAAGAGCAGGACCTCCCGATCACGGATGCGATGAGCTCTGTACCACTGGACGCCGGTTCGATCCTTGGTTAAACATGTTTAAGTAGCTATGATCAAAATACTTCACTACCAATATCTGAAATAAAAATTAAAAAATTACTAACTGTCAAGCATTTTCATTGTACATCCCATTTTTTGGTTTTTACTCCTCGATGTACATAACATGTAGCACATAACCTGTAGGTGCCTGTTTTGACGTGCCGAATGGCGAACTGCTTAGACTCTTCTTGTGCTGCACATCAAAAGACGAACATTTGATATGTTCTTTATCTTCAGTGAATCATGTTTAAAGCATAGCCCATGCTAAAGTTTAGATTTTGATCATCCAATACAGAGTCTGAGTTTTCTATTCCAGAGACTGTATAATGTGTAAACTTAGACTCGGTAAAGTTAGCTACTATTAACCAGCTACTAGTAAACTGCTACTAAATAACGAGAAAAGTTGGCTACTAGTAGCCAGCTACTTGAACGGGAAAAGTAGCTTACTAATAGCCAGTGTACTAGTAAACTGCAGCTACTTCAAGTTTAGAAAAGTCAGCTACTAGTAGCCAGTGCGTGACTAAAGGTATAAGGGAGAGAGATGACCTATAGTCATAACATAATGAACGGTTATCAGGATTGATTGTATTTACAATGTTATTATCCGGGTCATTTAGATCGCCAAAAAGTCACAGGCTTTTGCATTCTAAAAGTTCACGCTCAACAAATCTCCCAGTTACGGTACAACACCTTGCAATGCAACATAACGAATAAACTCTCCCCTCGAAGTTGCATTTGAAAATGTCAATACAGATTTTGAACTGAAAAAATCCAACACATTTGATAATACCACAACCAATTTCAGATATTCACGCTAAGGAATCACCGCCATTTTAAATACCTTGAAATGAAAAATTCAACTGAAACGTAACGAACTCACAGGCTTTGGTAGATATCTGAATCTATTTTTGTCTACAATACAGGTGTCGAGAAGTGGTTCAAGTATCAGAATAATCCCATCGATAACGGACATGTATCTTAAGGAGCTTGTTGTGTTTTATAGTATCGGACTTTCTATGGACTTATACAATAAATACGAATGTGGATATTGTGTGTCTAGAAAAGTCAATAGAATTTTCCAGATATCCACACTAAATGAAATTAGCTACTATACATTTTAGTTACGATTAGTTGGTACCGTTCAAATTTTAAATTCATTAGTAATGGTATCTAAGACATCTCTGTGTTTGTTAACTAATTTTATGAACATTTTACTATACAAACAATTAGGGAGTGATAATAGTGGTGGAAACAATTTCATCATATTCTTCTAGTATATCACGCTTGTAAATCGCTACTATCCTTTGTTTGGTGAACTCGAAATTTCAATTATTTCTGTGGATACTTAAGGAAATGTGGTGCTTTCTAATAAAAAGTAGTTGTTGTCTATTAAAATACATTTTTGAATATTTACCTAAATTTCAATATTTATGTCTAATACCCTTAAAGCTGAGCTGTGTTGTTTTCAACGAGATCATCTGATCTATATTTGCCTGTCATAACAAACAGGACGATGTTGGGTGTCAGAATATGCAGGCATTTCAGATGTCACTGCTTAATTGAAATCACTACTAATACATTTTGCGTCTAGTAGTACGTTCAAATATTTTCACTATTGTGTGGAATTATCCTTAAAGATCTGGTGTGTTTTCTAACCTTTAGATCTCAGGATTATATTCCCTTAGTCTTTGCCTTTTTAATACAACATAAGGGTGATATGGATATAGCAGGGATGCTGTCTCCTCTCATTGAAAACGCCTGATCCTTGCTTTCGCTTTCCGTCGATAGGTCGGTGGTTGCCTATATCCACTCGATTTTGTATGGGGTTCTTTTTTGGACTAGTGATTCACGTTGATTACTTTGTACTTTTTTTTCGTTGGCCATTGTTATATCGTCAAGATAATGCCACGGGAATTTCAGATATCACCTTAATGAAATCACTACAATACCTTTGATCTTATAGTAGGTCATGATTTCAATATTTCTTCTGTCGAATACCTTAAGGAATTTGGTGTTTTTTAAAAAAGTACTCTGACTGACTTTGCCCTGTTCAATCGACAACAGGGTAGTGATATTAGGTACCTAGAATCCCATGGAATTTCCAGATATCACGCTTTCAATGAAAATCAGCTACTAATTATTTTGAATAGTTGCAAACTAAATTTTCAATATTTATCTAAACCTTAAGGAGCTGTGTGTTTATTAGATATATCTACCTAACTTGCCTCATATCAAAAGGGATGATTGGGTTCACGAAAATGCACGAATATTTTCAGATATCATGCTCAATGAAGATCACTACTAATACATTTTGAATGTGTCCCTAAATTTTCAATATTTATGCTAATACCTTAAGGAACTGTGTGTTTCTATCTAGCATATCTGACCTAATCCTTGCCCGTTCCATTACAAAAGGGAGGGACTATTGGGTGTACAGAATCATTGCCACGCGGAAAAGAAAAAAATCCCAAAAATAAAAAATCACGCTTAATGAATATCACTACTAATTACATTTGATTAGTAGTACCGTCAAATTTCTATTTGGATTACCTTAAAGAGTTGTGTTTCTACCAATGTCAACCTATCTTTGCCATGTTATACAACAGTACGGTGATTATTGGTATAGAATTGCCGCGAACTACAGATATCGACTGCTTGAAACAGCTACTAATGACATTTTGATTCAGTAAAAATGGTCAAATTTCAATATTTCTTCTGCGACTACCTTAAGGCAATTTGTTGTTTCAACCAATATCTGACCTACACCTTTGCCTGTTTCATTACAATCAGGGATGATTATTAGGGGACCACAGAATATGCCATGGAATTCTTAGATATCACGCCTTAAATTAGAAATCAACACACTAATACATTTTGACTATAGTTGGCACCCTAAATTTCAAATATTTATTGGCTAATTACCTTAAGTGAGTGTGTGTATTCCACACGAGACATCTGACCTAATTGCCCTGTTCACAGAACAGAAGTGATATTGGGCTTCAGACATAATCCGGACGAAATTCAGATATAACGCTTATTGAAATAGCTCTAATGATTTTGGGTTAATACGTTCAAATTTACTATTTTTGATTACAGGTAAAGATTTGTTGTTCTTCTACCAGAATTATCCAGACCTATCTTTGGCACTGTTTTACACCAAGTAGGTGGTATTGGGTCAGATATAGCACGGAATTTTCAAGACTATTCAGCGTTAATTGAAATCATCTACTTATAACATTTGTTAGTATTACCGTCAAATTTACTACTTTGTGGGATTACCTTCCAAGAGTTGTGTTTTTTACCAAATATACAATACCTAGTCTTGCCTGTTTACCAACATAGTGTAATATTGGGTGTCAGAATACCTCCGGACGGAATTTCTAGAATAGACGCTTTAAATGAAATCAGCTACTAAACTTTTGATCTTATTAGACGTCAAATTTCAATTATTCTGTCGACTACCTTAAGGAACTCCTGTTTGTTTCTAACCAGTTATTGACCTAACTTTCCTGTTCATATTACAACAGGGAGTGATATAGGGATACCAGAATATGCCATGGAATCTCTTAGATACACACTTAATAAATTCACTACTATTATTACACATTTTGAATAGTTGTAACCCTAATTTCAATATTTATGCTAATACTTTGACGGAGTCTGTGTGTTTTCAAACGTAGCATCCTGAACCTATATTGCCTGCTTCAATAACAACAGGAAGTCGAATATGGGTGTCAGAATATGCCCGGATTTCAGATATCACGCTTAATGAAACAGCTACTATATTGCATTTTGATTATAGTACTCAAGATTTTTCACTATTTGTGTGGATTTACCGTAAAGAGGTTCTTGTTTTTACCAGATCAGCACCTATCTTTGGGCTGTTATACAACAGTAGTGGTGAATTGTGTCAAGAGATATGCCACGGAAATTAGATATTCACCTAATGAAATCACTATTCAACATTTTGATTTAGTAGTACCGTCAAATTTCAACTATTTGGTGATTACCGTTAAAGAGTTGTGTCTTTCTATACAGATATCAAACCTTATTCTTTGCTGTGTTATTACAACATTAGGTCAATATTGGTGTCAAATTACCGCACGGAATTTCGATACTCACGCTTACTGAAAAGTTAGCTACTTAAACATTTTGATTAGTTAAGTACGGTCAAATTTCAATATTTCTGTGTTACCCTTAAGAATGTTTGTTTCTACCAGATATCTGACCTAACTTTGCCTTTATGACTAATGAAGCGCTCCAACGGATTGATATTAGGAACCAAGAATATGCCAGAGAATTTAGATATCTACGCTTAATTGAAATCACTACTAATTACATTTTGATAGTTGGTATCCCTCAATTTTCAATATTTAGCTAAATACCTTAAGGAGCTGTGTTGTTCTAACGAACCATCTGACCTGTTATTTTGCCTGTTCATAGAAACAAGGCAAGTGATATTGGGTTTAGAAATGCCATCGGAATTTACAGATAATCACGCTAAAAATTCAGCGTACTAATGCATTTTGATTGTAGTACTTCAAATTTGCACTTTTGTATATAAACCTTTAAAGATGTGTTTTCTACCAGATATCAGACCTATCTTTGCCTTGTTTATAACCAACAGTAGGTGGTATTGGGTGTCCAGAATATGCCACGGAATTTCATAGTATCAGCTTAATGAAATAAGCTACTAATGCATTTGATTAGTAGTCACGTTAAATTTCACTATTTGTGGATTTACAGTAAAAGGTTGTTTCTTTCCAGAATATCTAGCCTATCTTTGTCTGTTTATAACAACAGTAGGCTGAGTATTGGGTTTCCAGAATATTGCGCACGGAATTTCAGATATTACTCTTCATTCGAAATAGCACTAATACAATTTTGAATAGTGTACCCTACAGATTCTTCAATATTTAAATCGTATTAACCTTAAGACTTGTGTTTCTATCTAATATGTTAAACATGTGAAATTCACTGAGTCCGTAACATTCTTAAATTTAAACACTAGTCTATAGATATAAAAAATCAAAACCGAAACTCATGCTTCATTATATATAATTATATTAATCAACATTTAGAGTGCCAGAGGAAATCTAACCAATATTAGAGGTCAGATCCGCATCACGTGATCTACATGTACCATCTTAGAATTATATCAGTAAAATGATCGTTAGCATGCAATTCGTTTAAAGAACTTTTCTGCTAACCAATGTTCTATGCTATATTTCTGTGTTTTAGAACTCGGTCTCTGTATTTAGTAAATTTTACCTGTCTGGGAAAAATGCATAAAGGAGTTACAAATAAGGACTTACATACTAAAAATTCAGTTTTCGGCGAAAGGAAGTCTTTGTTTCACTTCATAATTTTTATTGATGCTAATTCGTTTATAAAAGTTGAACATTGGTCAATTAATATATGGGAACCATCAAATTTGCATGACATTAATTTATTTTTTGGAATAAAATGTATATAAAACCATCAAATTTCTTTGTTACACAGGAGCACACACCATTAACCCTTCTCAGAAGTCAGCTGTGTCTCAGGGGCTAGATTGGACCCTCCCTTGGATAAAAAGAAATCTGTCTCCTTCAGGGTAGGTCAATCAGTAATACATTAAACAAATCTCAAATTATTTTCAAGGCAAAATGTTCCTCATTTGCGGAGAAACGTGGCATGGTATCCAATTATTAATAACGGCTTAGTGTTTAAAATATAAAAATATGAATATATCATATCAATATCTCATAATATTTATAAGTTATTAATATAATAATTCAACAAAGTTGCAATACAGACTAAATAGAACCTTGGATTTTCATCTGCATTACTTATTACATACATGTACATTGTAGTGAGAGGATAGTCAATATATTTAGTTTTAGCTGAATTTTTTTTTTAGATTTGGAATTATTGATTGATTCCGTGTTGCGAGGATCCCACTTGGTAGTGCCCAAACTTGCTCATTTACGTCTTCTGGATTTTCTCGTTTTTTTAATTTTATTTATTTGTTTACTTTAGATTTATATATAGTTGTTGTATTTTTATGCCCCCGTGATCAAAGATCGGGGGCATATTGTTTGTCTGTCTGTCCTTCTGTTATTCTGTCTGAAACTTTAACCTCGCTTAACTTTTGAATGGTAAGTACTAGGGCTTTGATATTTCACATGTGTTTCTTATGACAAGACTTTCGTGGGTACAAACTTTTGACCTCCTGACCTTGACCTTGAAGTTTGACCTACTTTTCAAAAACTTTAACATTAGCCATAACTTTTGAACGACAAGAAATAGAGCTTTTCATATTTCACATGTGTATACTTTAGACAAGCCTTTTGTTGACCTTACTTGAAGTATGACCTACATTTTAAAAACTTTAACATTGGCCATGACTTTGGAATGGTAAGAGATGGACCTTTCATATTTCACATGCTTAATCCTTATGACAACCCTTCCATGGCTGTGGAATACGGGACATTCGTGTTTCACAAACACATCTTGTTCAATCTCTAAATAAATTGAATTTTCTCTTTAGTCTCATTGTTATGTTTGAATTCACATGCATGGATGTTACAAGTAACTGGAGTAGCAATCTTTCTCACCGACTGCTGACAAAAATCGATTGAAGAATAGAAATGGCTTTGAAATATGTTATTTATCATAGAAACAGCAGTACATGACCAGATGAAATGAAAAAAACTGAAGAATTTGTAGTAGAGAATGTATCAATGTTTCCATAACAATAAAATGTACATGGTCTGAAAGAATATCACGTAAAAGCTGTTTATAAGAAGAAAAATGACAAAATTACTACATATAAATGTCAAAGAATGTCCAATTATTCCAACACGAACACATGCACATCTTCAATGTTCCAATAACAGCATGTACTTGGTCCCGAAGGATATGTCAATATAATGCTGCAAGAGGAGTTGATTACACATAATATATACATTATGGTCTGTTTAAAGTCAAAGATATGAACAAAGTTCACTGCATATATTTTTTTTCCAAAATGTTGGATCACTTTATAAAAAGACACAAACATACATTTTAATGTGTCCATTAACAAATGACAAGGGTTGAAGAATGTCAAAATGAAGGTGTGAGAGGAGTTGATTACACAAAAGTAGTACCGTATTAAGTTTCGGTTTTTGGAGTATTTGGGTTCAAAGGTCTATGTCCGACTTGATTAGCGAGTCCAAGTAAGATCAGGTTTTTTCCGAGATTATCAACGATCATTCGTCCAGACAAATTAGTCTGGGCATAGAAATATAATAAAAAAATTTATTTGACACAGGTAAATAAGAAGAAAATTGACTTGATATATTGATTTTTTGGAGAAAGAATATATTAAATACCGGCGTCAATTCTCTACAAAATGTTTTTGGAAAACAGGAGCAAAATCTAGTGTAACTTTTGAATTTGAAAAACCGATTCTGGGCAAAAAGGTTGTACCGATTTATAGGTGGTAATGGCAAAATCCTTCAAAATGATTCTCAAAAACACAACCAACGTTTAGGCGAACCGACTTATAGGCGAGTATATTACGGTACCATATTACGAGGACGCCCCCTGCCTTTCACCATGCGTATAGAACCTTGATGCCGGTCAAAATTTGCATGGTTTCTACATGTGCTCCGAAGAATGAGGAAAACATTCTCCTGACAAATATTTACATGTAGGAATCATTCATTACATCCACTCGAAGGGAAGTCATCTTTGTGGATTACTCGAACTTGCGGAAGCCTTGGTATCTTCCTGCATAGATGCTGTAGACGTGAACACAACACCGCCTTCTTTGTTTACAGAAAAGTTTGGTAGTGATAAAATCAGATGTACATGTACCTAATTAAATGCATACCGCAATGACAATGAAAAAGGCGTAGATCACAAACGAGTGATAGTTCTCGTGACTCCCAAACAGAATACAAAACAAAGTTGGGCCCAACACGT